>PVIA01006811.1:0-91794 GCA_004024845.1 Tonatia bakeri
AAAATAGAAATAAGGCGAATTACAGATAGTCACAATTTGGTACACATAAAACATAACTTGGAAATATCATATCCATTACACCATAAAATACAATGACAAGTCTCAATAGACACAAGGGACAACCATGTGATGCCTCAAAGGAATGTATTTTGGCCTCGATTTAAGAAAAATCACAGACATTGGCCCCACAAGGAACAGCAGGAGGAACTACTGGATTGTCTGTCTTTTAGGGCTGAGAGGAAAGAGTGGGAGAAAGCGACCATCTTTGTGACCTACCACTGTGTACAGTATGGTCGAGTGTAATTCTGCAGCCAGCACTTGAAATTTGCTGACCCAGGTAAAAAGGAAAAATTCAGCTCTGCACCTGTGTAGGGAAAACCCAGTTCTTCTCTATTGTGGCTTTCTTTTCCGAGTCTCTCTCCTTCACTACTCACAAAACACACTTCAGACACTCCTTCCTGGTTACCAAATCTGTGGGATTTTCCCCCACAACAAGAAGTGTTCTGTGACACCAGCTGCGTGCCCTACAATCAACCTTAATGCAGACACTATCTATTGGGAGGTAGCAGCCATCAGATTCCACAGGTTAAGGGCTCAGTCCTATAAGTCTGCCTGCCATCCCCCCACCCAGTCCACACATTTCTGACACCAGTCACAAGCCCAGCTGGCTACCTGTGCTTCTGACCAAAGTTACTAAAAATCAGCTTCCATTAATTTGCTAGAGCAGCTCACAGAACTCAGAGAAATATTTTGCTCACTCGATCACTGGTTGATTGTAAAATGCTACAACTGAGGAACAGCCACATGGAAGAGATGAATAAGGCCAGGTGTGTGGGAAGGTGGGCGGAGCTTCCATCCATTCACCTGGTGCACCATGGGCCAAGCAGCTCTCTGAACCTCCATACTTCTGGGATTTCATGGAGGCTCCATCACATGGGCATGATGAATCATTGACTCCATTTTAAGCCCTTCTCCCTTCTCAAGACATGGGGGCCCATGGGACTGAAAATTCCATGCTTCTCATCATGGCTTGGTATTTCCAGTGACCAGCCCCCATCCATGAGCCATCCAGAAACCCACTCAGAGTCATCTCTTTAGAAAAAAAAAACACTCTTTTAAAAAACATATTTTATTTATTTATTTTAGAGAGAGGAAGGGAGGGAGAAAGTGAGGGAGAGAAACATCAATGTGGGGTTGCCTCTCACATTCCCCCTACTGGGGACATGGCCTATAACCTAGGCATGTGCCCTGACTGGGAATTGAACCAGCAACCCTATGATTTACAGGATAGCACTCAATCCACTGAACCATATCAGCCAAGGTGTAAAGATATTCTTATCATTTGGCAAATTACTAAGCTTTCAGGAGCTCTGTGCCAGGAGCTGGGGGTAGAGATCAACACATAATATCTGATTTAAAAAGCATAATATCAAAGCCAGGTTACTAGCATTCTAAAATCAATAGCTGGAAAAAACAGAAGGAATAACAGAAAAAATATATATTGTGCAGATATCTGACAATTACAATATTCTGCTTGAAGATAATGTCAGACCTCAAATTTTCTTTTCAGTTTGCCTAATTTCCTTCCATTTCAGTTTGAATGTTAAACACATGCTATCTTATATGAACTTTGTGTATCCTTAGAACTAGTTATCAGTCTGGGCACTCAACCACAAAGTTCCTTATTTCTTGTATCAAATAGATGCTAAGTGCAACTTTGATATCTTTCTTTCCATCCTCAAATAAGTTTATTACAACCACCTCTATTCAAGAAAAATAAATATAACTGCAGATACAACACTAACACCTTAACAACTTAAGAAGATGATCACTTAACCTGCATATGGAGTTTTGAAGGGAGGCTAGATAATATAAGTAATTAAATTAAATTAAATATGAGTAGTTGTGTTGGCCCCAACTCCACTTCTGTGGAGTCTGCCTACTGGAGGCAGATGGTTTATTACAACTTGGAGAAGACTCCTGGAAAACTATTTCTCTGGGAATTTTAACTCAGAGATAAAAATTTTGGACAATTTTTTCCTATTTACTCAACACACACTGCCAGGTAAATTGGAAGCTTTGCAGCCAGCTAAATGCAGGAAGTCAAACAGCTGTTAGACTTGCTTCATTCCCCAAACTGGTTCAGTTCCAGTTGAACTTGTTAGGCTCTAGCAAGAACAAGACTGACCCAGATGAGGCCCATTATCATAAAGCTTGCTGGATCCAAACTAATCCCTGCAGTGCCTGCATTCCTGAAGCCAACCCCCAAGGATAAGACTAATTAAAAGTTTCCAGTGAGTCGCAGAGTCACGCTTCAACAGATCGATGATGATGTCAAAAGATTCAGTGACTAACATTGGCTCACTGATTCCAAGATAACTCTCTAGACCTAGAAGAGGTGGAAGTGCAGGTACACAACTGTCTCCCTACCTAGAGGATTACTTGCATTGGGAAGTCTTCTAGTAATAAGTGTGGCAGAAAAATGACTCCCAATATGTAAGGCCAGGGCTGGTCCTAGTAAAACCACAGGTTATTTTTACAGGAAAGAACTGGGCTCTAAAATCCTCTGTACACTCACAAACACATACTGCCCTCACAAAATGTTATTTTTATAAGCCTAATTTTCTGAAGATAAATAATGCTCATAAAAGAGGAATTCCTGATACCTAGAGTAATGGATGAGTTCACAATAACCATTAGAACTTCCTCTGACACATTAATCAGTTTTATGTACATGCGGTTCTCTGTGCTTTGCTAGAGTGCTTGGGTCCAGTGCTATTTATGCTTGCCAACACATACGCCACCTGAAAAAGCAATGTGAAATACTTGGTACTACAGTAACACCATATGTGGCTCTACAGAAAGACGCTGATTTTTAAAATAGACATACTATAGCCCTGGCTTGTGTAGCTCAGTGGTTTGAGTGTTGGCTGAGAACCATAGGGTTGCCAGTTCAATTCCCAGTCAGGGCACATGCCTGAGTTATGGGCCAGGTCCCCAGTAGGGGTCGAGTGAGAGTCAATCACACATTGATGTTTCTCTGCCTCTCTTTCTCCCTTCTTTCCCCCTCTCTAAAAATAAATAAATTAAATCTTTAAAACAAAAGACATACTATAAAATCATAAAAACTAAAATTTGGAAAGGACCTTGTAAGTCCTCAACATCCACTCCCAAAATTAATACAAATATAACTTTGTTGTCTGATTCTAAGTAGTTGCTTTGGAAATCCATATCTCTATTCAATTTATATGTCATTTGTGCCAAATGTTTTATAAGTTTTTCATTGGCATGACGTTGAAGCTATAATAGATGCTGAGACACCTGTGATAATTCTGGGTTCTAAGACAGTATAAGGAATAAACACAAGGAAGTTATGCCATTAAAAAAATGTAAGTTTCATGAAGAAGGACAGTCAAGAGCCCATAATGTTGCCATCAAGGTGACAGTGGAAGCCGTGACAGGGTACAGCGAGAGCTGAACACAAGTTTGTCCCTGATGGTTTCCACTCAAGCTGCAACTAGCCACACATGACCTATCCTTGACTCACCACGTTAAGGAAACCCCTGTCACCAACTGACAGATATGTTATTCTCCATTGTTCTTTTTCCTTGTGCTTTAATGCAGACATTACCCATCCACAATAGTGTTTACTCACACATTACCTCAGTCCCTTGATTTTGCTTGGCCCAGTCACTTTTCCAGGTGGCTTTTAACTGCCACCATAAGAACAACGCAACACATGAAAAAAGTAACCAGGTTCAGTTGATTTCTCAATCATAGAAAATGTATTCATTTGCTAGGGCTGTCATAACAAAGTACCACACACTGAGTGGCTTAAATGACAGATGTTTATTGTCTCACAGTTTGAGGGGCTATAAGTCCAAGATCAGGGTGACAGCAAAAACTCTGAAGACAGTAGGGAAAAATCTGTTCCTAGCCTCTCTCCTACCTCCTAGTAGTAAATTCCTTGATTTTACATGGTATTCTCCCTGTGGGTGTGTCCATCTCTGAGTGCAAATTTCCCTTTTGTATAAGAATACAGTCATATTGGATAAGGGTCCAACCTAATAACCTCATCCTAACCTGACCCTATTTACAAATAAGGTCACATTCACAGGTACTGGGAGTTAGGACTTCAACATCTGTTGGGAGATGCAATTCAACCCAGAAGAGCAAATAGCACATCTATACATTCTCAATTTGCAGTCATGCCTTCTTTCCTCTTTCTCTGCTCTTCTTATTCCTTAACAGTCATCATTAAGATCAATCTTTGAGGATAAGTTCAAAAAGATTTTTTTTAATATTTTATTTATTTTGCCCTGGCTGGCGTAGCTCAGTGGATTGAGCGTGGGCTTCGAACCAAAGCATCGCAGGTTCGATTCCCAGTCAGGGCACATGCCTGGGTTGCAGGCCACAGCCCCCAGCAACCACACATTGATGTTTCTCTCTCTCTCTCTCTCTTTCTCCCTCCCTTCCCTCTCTAAAATAAATAAATAAATAAATAAATAAATAAAATCTTAAATATTTTATTTATTTTATTTTTAGACAGAAGGGAAGGGAAGGAGAAAAGGAGGGAAACACCAATGTGTGGTTGCCTCTTGCGTGCCCCTTACTGGGGACCTGGCCCACAACCCAGGCATGTGCCCTGACTGGGAATTGAACTGGCAGCTTTTTGGTTCACAGACCAGTGCTCAATCCACTGAGCTACACCAGCCAGGGCCAAAAAGATATTTTTTAAAAAATGAAGTCATTAGTGGAGCACCTAGAAAAATTTAAATAAGATTTGTAGATTATTTAATAGCATTGTGGCAATGTAGACCTTTTTGTTTTGATCTTTGTTACTGTGGTGGCAAGGTGTTAATATCAGGGGAAACTAAGTGAAGGACCTATGGGAACTCTGTACCATATTTGCAATGTTTCTGTAAATCTAAAATTATTTTAAAATAAAAATGAAAGAAAAAGTTGTATGGACCCAAATCAAGGAATTTGGCAATTATTCAAACTGTACTACTCCATGATTTGGAGGGATAAAGTAATTTATTTTTTATATGCATACATTTTGGTAAAGTATAATTCTTTATACTCATTACCATTCTTTGTGAATTACACACACAGCTTTTTTGAGGAAAAAAAAATACTTGTGGACCAATTTGCCCATGGCTTATATGGATTTAAATGCAAATGATTTTGGCAGCACCTTAGAGAGAAATAAACAGTAAATGAACTTTGAATAAGCTCCAAACTTCTGCATTCATCCAACCTTCCTTGGCTCTATTATTCAGAATATTGGCATTGGTCAAGTAAGATGTCAATGATATTATTAAATTGTGTACATAGTTGTTCAAATATTTAATTCCTTTATAGATAATACTGGACAACCTTGTTTTCGAAGGCCATATAAGAACTGGGGGGGAAAGCAAGGGCTTCGATGACAATTAAAATATTTTTCACTCCTGAGCCTCCCAAAATAATGGTACTTGGGACTACACGTTGCCAACATCCTCTCCTTCTTGATGGGTCTTAAATCACTCATAAACACTCCTTTGTGGCTATTGGAGCTATTTCACTGCTATTACTCCAAGCCCACTTTGCTTTGAAGTCAGATGCCTAACTTTGAATCCTATCTTAACACAAATAATTCCAATCTCAGGAAGTCATTTTCCCTCTCCAAACCTGTTTCTATATCTCCAATGACCATCCTTTCCCCCTCTTAAATGTTGGATTTAATTAAACATTCCTGACACATTGCAAGCACTTAGAAAATGGTTGAAAGCATAGATTTGGCAGTCATATAATCCTGGTTTGAATCCTGAGTAGTTGAATGTGAACTTGACACATCACTTAACATCCCCTGTCTTTCAGGTTCCAAAGAAATGTAGATAATGATGGTGCCTTTTCACAGGGTGGGTGTGAGGCCTAAGATGAAATACTATGGAGAGCACCTAGCATCCTGCCTGGCACTCAGCAAGCCCCATATAAACATTATTATTATTATTATTATTATTATTATTATTATTATTATTCAAAAGCTTCTGAGAGAGCCCAGCAGTGCCACTACAGAGTTGTTGGCATTTCTGTCATTGCTTCTGTGCTCTGTCAGCAGTCTTAGGGCTGCCTGAGATGAGAGAATGGTCTCTCCTCAGCCAGGAAATACAACTATGGCTTAAGAATGCAAAGGCTAGCTGATTCTTTCAATGTCTATAGATCTTTTCCCTGAGTGGTTGGAAAATGCCCCTGGGCCTCGGCAGCTCCACATTGGTCCTAGGACCAGCAGCATCAGCATCACCTGGAAGCTGGCTAGAAATGCATCCCCTGGGTTCCAGCCCAGACCTAGTGACTCAAAATCTGCATTTTTAACCAGCTCCCCTGGTGATTCATACACATAATAAAGCCAGATGACCCTTAATCTGGGGCTTTTCAGGGTTCTTTGAGAGATATGACCCAGGGCTGAGCTTCGAAATACCTTTTCTAAATCCACATATAAATCTATCTACCCCAGCTTCCTTAAATGTCAGAGTGGAGTCTCATGCCCTCTGGCCTTTTGGAATCTACTTTACAGACTATTGCAGCTTCCATTCACCTGGATTTCAGTGTCTTGACAATTATACTCCTATACCATGATAAGATTTCTAATATTTATACATAAATTAAGTTTATGTTCCCCACCTGCTCTCTGAGTATTCCAGTGTTTTAAGTAATAAAGTCTGAGAACACTTCTATTGCTTATCTAAACAACACACGCAAAACCCTGAAACTAATAAACTGTTAAAGAAATAGCTCATATTTTTACCCTGAAAAATCTCTTTAATGTACTTTCAGATGATAAAATCTACCCAGTCATACTTTATTAATATGTGCATTGTTAATATAGGAATAAAAACTTTGTATTATAGCTCCCCAAAACAATCTTCCACAATCTAAATCACTTAAATATCTATTAAGTCTAAGTGCATTTTCACTTTTGAAATGTGATTTTTGACTATACATTTCATAATGGTTTTCAGTACATATGTATATAATAATGCAGTTGGATCAGAAGGTTAGATGTAATAGTTTAATATCTAAGTCATCCTTATTCAAGAAAGCTTCATAATAAAGATTTATTTTTGCATATATTCATCAGAGAGCAAATGAGAGTATTTTCGCTATCCTTCCACCCCTGACAACTATATTCATTGGAAAAAAGTGGGGAGCAAGGCATTAGAAGAGATTACTTTCATTCATTTTAATAAAATAGAATAAATAAAGACATAAAACCCATTATGTTTCACTGGCAGCAGAATCTTACCCTGAAAGGTTACCCAAAGCTCAATGGCAATTGCAAGGACATTCTGCTGTAAAGGCATGGAAATCTCCTGCCTGCAGAATTGTTGAGATTTTCCTGTATCTGCATTATAACCACCCTGACCTCCCATGAAGACCTGGGAGAGAAAAACATAATGGAAAAGCTTTTCTGTGTTCTACAGCCTGAGCAGAATGGACTGCATTGAAATGCCAATGTCAAACCAACAGCTTGAAAGATAATATGAAAAAATAAATTCATATGGTAATATATACTTTTTCCTCTGACTCATGATTACAGAGATGAATAAGTAGAGATGAGTAAGGAGGGAGAAGACCTAGCCTTTTCGCTATCACCACAGTAGCAGCAGGTAAATCAGGCAGCAGGGAGTTAGAAGAGTGGGAGGAGATGGAAGTGGAAAAGGGATGCTTCCATTTTCTGAGTTATTAATCCCTCCAAGGGATAAATATACACACCTGTAAGCTTGAAGTGACCTCTGATTTATTTTTTAACTTAGACTCAACAGACATCATGTGGGAAATCTACCTTATAGACTGAAACGTTCAGAGTCAATGTGGTAAGGATAAAAGAGGGACAACCGAGTTCTGAAGTTTGCGAACAGTAAATTTAAAGAAGTCCCACTCAGAAAGTTAATGGAGATGTTCTAATCTGTCCATGGTGTTCGTGTCAGGCAGAGGCTGTTTACTTCTGGGTCTGGTACCTAAAATGAGCAGCTGGCCCTGTTCTGCCCAGGTAGGTAAAAAAGAGGAAGTTTTGACTGTTTTTCTACACTCAGATAAATCATTTTTCTGCCTAAATTATAACCATGTCTTCATATTTTATCAATATCTGTATTCACTATCTCTGTATTGAGTACTTTAGCTACTACTCTCTCCTAACTCCCTAAATCTTTCAAAATATTTTGAAAAGTAACAATTCTCAAAGCACTTTGCCACTAGACTGATTGCACATGAAAAAAATTTATTTTTTAAAATACACTTTCCCTCTTTTACCTAATGAGTCAGTTACATAGTGATTCTAAACCCAATAGCCCATCCAAAACAAGCCTATGTTTTTCCATGACACTTCTGCCAATTCAACTTAATTCAAAACACACATCTTGAGATACACTGTGTGCCAAGGGCTCGGTGAACAAAGCTGGGCAAGATGTGCCCCTACCTTGAAAATGACCATGGCCTATATATCCTTCTCTGACAATTAAGAAAAGAAAATAACTCATGACAAGGAAATGAGTGGGACACAAAATTCTAACAAAATTTTCAAATTACCATCTTCATAGGCCAAGAAAATTATAAGCTTAAAAGGAAATTAGCCAATGTATGTAGCCAAATATTTTCTTCTGTTTCAGCCCTGGTTAGATTTTAAACACTGGGAAAGTAGCAATCAGGTGTTATGCTATCTTCAAATACCCAGCAAAATTTGGTACAGTGTTGACCACATAGCATTTGACAAATAATTTTAAATTGAAAATAATTATCAAGAAACTTTGTAGTTTCAAGCAGAGAAAAGAGAAGGAGTGTCTGAAGGTATTTTCTGCCAGCAAATAATACCATTCTCTTAACCTTGCAGAAGGCAAATGGTGAGCATGGCAGGCAGGAGGAAAAGATGGCCAAATAGGCAGGCATGCAGCCAGTGGAAAAATTTCAGGATGCTGAAAATGTCTCAGTAAATAACATTGGTTGGCTTCCATTTTGTTTGGGGCCATTTAAGCTTATCATAAAAATCTGTCTATATAACTATACATCTCTTTTACATTACTGGCTTCTCTACCTCAACTTTGTGCTTGTTCAAATAAAGGTGAAACTAGTAAATGAATAAGAGAAAAGCTATTAGGAGTCAACTGGGAAAAATATGAAGGATATAGGAAATCAAATAGATCTTCCTCCTATCAAGAGAAAAAATGTCTCTTCTCCCACCTAACCTTGATTTACACTTGACTGAATTCTTCTTGGGATAAATATTTCAGACCCAAACTCACCATTAGCAAGATTTGCAATTTGTAATACATGCTTTAAATGAATCACCAAGAGGGCAATAACAACTTAGCACTTCTAAGACAAAGGTCTAATGCATATGACCTGAACACTGCAGCAAAAATCTCCTTCCACTATAGCACTAATTGGCACTGAGTAATGAAAGACAAAGCTGTCCACATCCCTCTGGATTGTTCTCCTAGGACAGACTCAGAAGGACTTGCTGGTAGTGATGCTAATTCTTACTGTTTGTCATAAATGTCAGATTTGTAAATATTTAATACTTTTTAGATTCAAATTATTCAAAATATATAAAGGCCATCCTGAGGATGTCCAGCCCTCCTTTCCTTAGCTCTTCACCATTACCAATTCTCACTTGTTCAGCAGAATTAGGTCCAGAGTAGCATTCCCCCTCAAGGCTGTCTCTGAATTCTGAAAATGATACAAGCAGAGGCACTATTTCCCTCACAATGGATATACCATTTCACTAAATCTGACCCACCACCTATTTTTTTATAAATGAAGTTTTATTGGAACATATGGGTGTGTTGTCTATGGCTGCTTTCCCACTGCCATGACAGAATTGAGTAACTGCAACAGAGACTGTTTGTATCTCAAAGCTGGAAATACTTACTTTCTGGTCCTTTACATAAAAAGTTTGCTAACCCTGTCCTACATAAGAAAAGTGCCAAATCACTACCATATGTTACTCTGTGCCAGCCACCTTAGAAAAAGACTAGTCCGACTTTATGAAAGAAGATATGCGAAGGGCCAATAAGAAGATGGAAGGATGCACATCATTATTCACTAGAGAAATGCAAATTAAAACCACAATGACACACTATTTCATGTCCATTAGCATGGTTAAAAATATGAAGACTGACCATACCGAGTGCTGGCAAGAATGTGGAGGAACTAAAACTCAGACACTACTGGTTGGTGTGTAAAATGACATGACCACTTTGGAAAATAGTTTAGCACGTTCTTATAAAATTAAACACATCTTTCTCTGGGTATTTACTGAAGAGAAATGAAAATATATGTCCACAAAAAGACTTGGAGATAAGTGTTCTTAGCAGCTTTATTCATCATGAGATGGATTGACTCCATAAAAGAAACCATATGCATGAGAGTCTACAGGAGATGAGCAAGGCTGCTGAGGACAAGACAGTGTGAACATCACTCATCCATAGAGTTACCAGGAGTCAGAGGTGACTCAATGGCATGTAACACACACAAAAACTGAAAACAACCTAAATGTCCATCAAATGATGAACGGATAAACAAACTGCAGTATATCCATATAATGGAATACTACTCAGCAATATAAGTAATAAACTATTGATACACATAGCAGTATATGTAAATACCAAAAACATATTGTTGGTGGGGAAAAAAAAAGGCCAAACAGGGAGGGATGATCTAGGCTTCTGGTCAAGATGGCTGGGTAGGTAAATGCAGTACTTGAATCCTCCCACAACCGTGTCAAAATTACAAGTAAACTACAGAAAAACAATCATTCAGAACAGCCCAAAATCTAGTTGAACAGAACTCTTATAAATAAGAATAAAGAAGTCACATCAAGATTAATAAGACAGAGATGCAAAAAAGGTTGGTCCCACATCTACATGCAGTGTTTAAAAATCAGGAGGGATATTTCTAGCAGATGTCCCCCTGAGAAATCAGGGTTCCCAGACCCAAAGTAGATCCCACAGTCTAGGGTTACAGTGTAGGGAGTGGAGTCCTCATAACTTCTGACTGTGAATACCAGCAGGCATTGAGGCTAAGTGAGACTGAGGGCTTCTGGTGTCCCAAGCCTTCCTCTTAAAGGGCCCGTGCACAGACTTCCTCAGACTCACAAGCTCCAAGCTTCAGTTCTGAGGCAGAAGCTCAAAAGATGCCAGTGACATATGCAAAGAAACTGAATTGTCAAGTTGAGGGCTAGAGGAATAGCTTTCTCCCAGACAGAAGTGTTGGAAGAGGCCATTGTTCATTTTCTGTGCCATTCCCTGACAGGGCCCACAAGTGGGCACTATATATGAGTTTCCATCAACCTGGCTAACACTGCTCACCACCCCTTGGTGATTTCTTGAGACCCCCCATGGGCCCACCCAAACCCTTTTTAGTGACTTCCCCATACAAATGTCCTGTCTTGGCTCATACTGCCAAATTTCTTAAAATCTCTGAAACAAGCATCATCTGGCCTCTGTGTACCCTGTACCTCTTTTTAAGTGGCCCTAGGCCTGGCACTAGTGGTAGCTACCTTTGGTTCGCAGCTTGGCCTTTCCTGAGAACCTCAAAGCCCAGCACAAGTAGCAGTCATCTACAGATAGCTGTGTAGCTCATGCAGGGTGGCTCTAGGTAGGGCACAGTTGGTGGCTGACTTTGGCCTCACCTACCAGGAGGCCCTAGAAACAGTGCACTCAGTGGACAGCTTCAGAATATACCAAAGCAACACCCACCCACCTCCATGAACAACGCACTCAAGGGATGAATTGTGCAGGTACCTGAGCCCCACTGAAGTGAGTTCTGCTCCATGAGGTTAGAACCCACAGAGCAGATCCTCCATGGTGATTGCAGCTAGTCCTCACAGCGAATCAGTCTGGTGGTAAATCCTTCCCATTGACATAACAATGGTAATCAAGGCTCAATTATAGCAGAAGGATGCACACAGACCACATGGCAGGGGGTGCACCTGGAGCACCCAGCTCTGGTGACTAGAGAGGTTGCTCCACTGAGTCCCACAGGACACCTACTACGTAAGTCACTCTACCAAGCCTGAGAGACATAGTAACTCTACTTAATAAATAGAAACAAACATAAGGAGACAGACAAAATGAGGAGACAAAGAAACATGGCCCAAATGAAAGAAGAGAACAAAACTCCAGAAAAAGAACTAAACAAAATGGAGACAAGCAATCTATCAGATGCAGAGTTCAAAACACTGGTTTTAAGGATATTCAATGAACTTAGGGGAAGAGTAGAGGAACTCAGTGAGTCAATAGAGAGATAGAAAACATAAAAATGGAGATAAAAAACATAAAAAAGAACAAGTCAGAAATGGAGAATACACTAACTGAAATGAAAAATACATTACAGGAAATAAACAATATAGTAGATGGAGCAGAGGATCAAATCAATGATTTTTAAGATAAGGAAACAGAAAATACCCAATCAGAACAGCAAAAAGAAAAAGAACCCTCCAAAATGACAATAGTGCAAGGTGCCTTTGGGACCAACATTTGCATCATGGGGGTGGTAGAAGAAGAACACAGAGAACAAGATGTTGAAAACTTATTTGGAAAAACAATGTCAAAAAACTTCCCTACCACAGTGAAGAAAATGGACATACAAGTTCAGGAAGCACAGAGAGACACAAAAAAAGATGTACCCAAAGAGGCCCATACCAAGACACATCATAATTAAAATACCAAGGATTAAAGATAAAGAGTGAATCTTAAAAGCAGTAAGAGAAAAGCAGAGAGTTACCTAAAAGGGAGCTCCCATACGACTAGATAAAAAGATAAATATATAAATAAATACATACATACACACATATTAAAAAAATAAAAATAAGCCAGACAGGGCTTGAAATGGCATTTGAATAGGAAGGAGCACAAAAGGAGGTTCTGCAAGAAGGTGTAGAAATCTCCAATATCTTGATTATGGAGATGCTTACATAAGTATATGAATCTGTCAAAACTCATCAAAATGTTAAAAAAAATAACAATGAGCCTATTCTATTTTATATAAATTATTCAAGCTCATTTTTAAAAAACTATTATTCCATAGCCTTTCTTGAGCCAGATCTCCAATCTTAAATTCTCCATATTACTTTGTTTCTTGTCTCTTATTTAACAATTCTCCATTGCACTCCCACCTTGATATCCCTCATATTCCAATAACTACACAATATTACATATCTTCTAAATATATTATTATTATTTCTTTTACATTCCTCTTAGATGTCAGACTTACAAGAACTCCACAGCTCCTAAAATGTCCTCAAATCCAGTTATCTAATCTTAGCCGCTCTCCTAATGAAGAACAGGTCATGTTCATCATTTGGTTAATCCAAAATCTGCCTACCTCTAATTCCTGCCACACTGGTTCCAATAACCAAAAGCTTAATCACACTTCCATGTATTCAAATATATGACATACATATGCACAAAATTGATCATATCTCCCTCAGTCCTTACTATCGTCTTTTTTTTAAAATTTTTTATTGTTCAATTACAGTTGTCCCCATTTTCCCCCACTACTCTCCCCTGCCCTACTCCCCACCTCCCACATTCAATCCCCCCCATTGTCTTTGTCCATGGATCTTTTATACATGTTCTTTGACTTGACCCTTCCCTTCTTTCCACTGTTATCCCCCTGCTCCTTCCCTCTGGTCACTGTCAGTTTGATCTTTATTTCCATGTCTCTGGTTCTTTTTTTCTCACTTGCTTGTTTTGTTGATTAGGTTCCACTTAAAGGTGAGATCATATGGTATTTGTCTATCACCACCCGGCTTATTTCACTTAGCGTAATAATCTCTAGTTCCATCCATGCTGTTGTGAAGGGTTGGAGTTCCTCCTTTCTTTCTGCTGCATGGGATTCCATTGTGTAAATGTACCACAGTTTTTTGATCCATTCATTTACTGATGGACATTTATGTTGCTTCCAACACTTGGCTATTATTGTAAACTGTGCTGCTATGAACATTGGAGTACATAGGTACTTTTGAATTAGTGTTTCAGGATTCTTAGGGTATAATCCCAGAAGTGGAATTGCCAAGTCAGAAGGCAGTTCCATTTTTAGTTTTTTGAGGAAATTCCATACTGTTGCCCACAGTGGCTCCACCAGTCTGCTCCCACCAACAATGTACTAGGGCTCCCCTTTCATTACAACCTTGCCAGCACTTGTTTGTTGATTTGTTTATGATGGCCATTCTGACAGGTGTGAGGTGGTATCTCATTGTGGTTTTAATTTGCATCTCTCTGATGACTAGTGATGCTGAGCATCTTTTCATATGTCTCTGGGCCATCTCTTTGTCCTCCTTGGAGAAGTGTCTGTTCAGGTGCTTTGCCCACTTTTTAATTGGGTTGTTCCCTTTCCTGGTGTGGACTGGTGTGAGTTCTTTACATATTTTGGAAATCAAACTCTTGTCAAAGGTGTCATTGGCAACTTCCTCAATCACTTCTTATGAAAAAAAATCTCTGACTGCAATGCTTAATTCTAGTTGACTTCTTGATATTCTCACTATGTTAAAGTTTGGTTCACATTCTTCAATTATGCAACCAGGTAAGATTATTCTGTTACTTCAGAGAGCAAAACTATAACTTGAGGGTAAAAATTTATAGGTAAAAGTATTACTGCTCAATATAACAGAAAATTTTCTAACAATTAAAACTTCCTCCAAATGTAATGTTTGAGCAGAGACTGGATCATTGGTTAGATATAAGGAAGATAATTTTGGATTTCATAGAAGTTGGACTAAAAAACCTTAAAAATATACTTTCTAATACTCTGATCCTGTAACTGTCAAAGGCCTCTAAGCTTATGAGACATGAAATTAGTTAGTTTGTAAAAAAGACAAAATCAGAAGAAATCAAAATGTGGTTGACTGGGCCCCTTATGCCTGGTTTGGGCTCTTGAATAAAATTAAACAATTTGTGAAACTGAGCAGGATAAAGAAAGGTACGACACTAAAGAGAGGAAATAATTTCTAACATTTTTTCCGCAAGGCCAGAGTTGTATGGTCCCATCATGTACTAGATTACATGATTTGTTCTACTCTGGTAATTAAATAATGCTCGCAATACCACATATCCAAAGCTTCTTTGGCCAGCATATCACTCCCAACAAATAGAATCACAGTAAATTGTGTGTTCTGGAAAAACAGCAAAAGGGCAGCTCTTCAAAATAGCTCTCAGCTCTATCCCAAGTCACTCCAAAACAAAAAGGACTAACAGAATGCAATCCATGCATTTTCAGTGTTTAAATTGTTACCCACAGGTTAGGGGCTCAAAATTCCAATCTGATTTGTTTTCTTCCCTCCCTCATATAAATGAATTTACCCTAGGGCCTCCCTAGGTTATGGACCTTTCAGAAAACTGCTTTTGCTTGCAATTGATAGGATTCTTTCTCTTTTTTGAATGGAAAAAATGCATTAAAGATTTCATTCTTTATAGTTTTCCAAACAACATGAGCTCAGCAAACAGATTTAGTTTTCAAAGTAACTTATCAACATTGACAGCGTGCTCTTAAGAACAGCTGTTGTCTCATGGACTACAGTGTGAACATACCCCTGAATTTAGAAACAATTCTGCTTAGAAGGAATATTGCACATTTAGTAATCTCCCCTTAATTACCAAAGACATTTGCATGAAAGCCCAATCTTTGTTTGGCAACTTCACCTTATTATTTTTTCTAGGTTTTAAAATTTAAGTCCTGAAAGGTGTCATTCTGTAATGATGACTTTCACTTGCAAAGGAAGAGCCATCTCCTCATCACATGCCTCAGTCTAACAGCCTATTTTTGACTTTTAGAATTGCTCTTTCCTTTCTTTTACAGAGTTGGCTGACTGTCAAAACTAGTTCTTTTGCGATCCTAATTGTGAGCTGCAAGGTCACATGAGTCTTGGCTCTGACAGGAGAAAAGGAATTTATAAAGAAAGATACTATTCTTCATTCTTTTAATGTTCGAGATGCTAGGGAGAATTTGCATAATATGTGTTTTGCAATTTTTGTAAAATGCTATGCCATACTTTTACAACTGACATTAGTCTTAGGGTACTGGGTGCATAAGCTGATGTATCATAATGTATGACTAGAGATAAGTTGGTGAGTTAGAGAAAAGCGAAATAAAAGAAAATATTGATGCAATAAACACTAAAATCATCTCACTGTTCTTGCAGACTAACAGTTTATAATATAGAATGATTTCTGTAACCTATCCGCCTCCTACATATGTTTCCAAGTAAATTCTGCTGATCATCTAGAGTTCACTTCAATCGAGCTAAGTTAATGTTCACAAATGATTGTTTCAAAGCCTCATAAATCTGATTATTCCCTATATGAATGTACTGTCTGTGCATACAAGAAGGGAACTACACAAATATCTTGTTTAACCTTTCATTTTGTTATGAAACTCTTTAGGAATTGAACATTATTCTAAGGAAAACAGAAATAAGTAAGAACATAATTAAGACAAGTATGGAAAGTTCTTAAGTTGGCAGAGCAATGAAGATACTTATCCCCAGCTAAACAAGACATGATAACTTTCTTAGGCATAGGCTTAAGTAGATAAATATAATGAGAGTGCAGAAAGGGGTAGAGGAAGGCAACAAAAAAGAGAGGCTCAGGGTGCCTCTAGCCACTTACTCTTATTTTGCTTTGAGTCAACCCTAAGCGACAGTATTCCTGACGATGCATCAATATTGATAAGGAACTAGCACAACAGAATAAAAGAAATATGGTTCTCCATAAGGCTTGGTTCATTTTTATCATCACTTACAGAAATCAGGATTATTCTCAGTATCAAAAAAATCAGGTAAGTTGGCACAGCTTATGCAAAAAGAAAACTGCAAGAAAAATGCATAGCACACCTGCAGGGTAGGGTCACAAGTGGTTTTCCTTTTCTCCTTCTTGCTTCTCTGTATCTTCTAAAAACTATAAAATGAGCTACATTATGCTGCAGTAGCCAATAACCTCCCAAATCTCTGTAGTTTAGCATAACAAAAGATTATTTCTCACTTACTGATCATTCAAAACCTTGGCAAATGGAGGCATCATTTGACAAAATGCTTCCATGACTATAGCAGCAAGGGGAGGGAAACACAGATCTAATGATGGCTCATAAAATACTACTTAGAAGTTACACCTATATTCCACTCATACTTCATAGGCCAAAGTGAGTCTCATGGCCACACTTACTGGCAAAGGGAATGGGGAAGTACCATCTTAATATCTACCCACAAAACAGAGAACCAGAAATATTTGCTAAAAAGTACTAATGTCTGCTAAACACTTATTACCCACTATTTATATTTTAGTACATATTCTTTTTATGAGCACACATGTATTTTAGTTATTTATTGTTGACACTATTATAGATGGCCCCCTTTCCCTCTTTTTGCTTCCCTTCACCCAGCCCCATTCCCCCACCACCCCTCACCTGCTTTCACCACATTGTTGTCTGTGTACATCGGCTATGCATATATGTGTATATGTTCTTTGGCTAATCTCTTCTTCCAGTCTTCCCAACCCCCTCACCTATGAGATCTGTCAGTCTGTTCCATGCATCCATGCCTCTGGTTTTATAATACACACATATTTTATAATATTGTTATAAAATTGAGACAAAGATTGGGTTTGGTTGGACATTAGGTATTTGAAATGTTTTTGAGTCATCCACAAGAAAATTTTAAGTAGTTAACTGGACATAGAGGCTTGTACTTCAGAGGTTTGTGCATTCCACTTTAGAATTGTAAGTCATCTGTCTTGAGAATAAACTTGAAGCTGCAGCTTAGAATAGTCATAAAGGGAGAGGGTACAGAGAGAAGGAAATGGCCTAGATTTGAGCATTAAATAACTCCAACAAATATTTTTTATAACTTCAGATAAACAGTGGGAAAAGAGATAATTTTTATTTGTTATACTTTTGCCTCATGGGGAACACAAAGCCCTTGACCTTTCTGTTTTCTCCCAATCATTAGCCCTGCTACTTTTCTCCTCTTCTTCCTTAGCCACCAAAGAATCCAATTAGCATTAGCATTTCAAAAAAATCTTAGACAAACACCCAAACTCCATTATCCATCTGTCTTTTGATTATACTCATCTAAGTAAACCCCAGTTTGGATGAAAGCAAATATTTGCTTTCTCTAACCTTAGAGCTAGTCAGCTGTATGCTTCCAAGGGTCATGCAATGGGGCAAGCTGTACCTCAATAAATTTGCAATGGCAACCTCAGTTGGAACACCCACACCTACTGGAAGTCTTCTCATGTTTTTCTGCTCAAGTCTCACTCACAGCAAAAGTCCTTCAAACCTCTCCATCCTCCTCAGAACTCTGATCCCCACCTTTCCTTCTAGTCTTAAAAGATGACCATGCCTGCTGATTTACATTAAATTCTGGGGTTATCAACCAAACTGAATGTTCTAGGCGCCTACACAACTGTACACTGCCCTCTTCCTTTCCTCTTGCTCCAAAATCAAAGGCCAGCCATGTCACCTGCACCTGATATATCACTCCCTTCCTCACTTTCACATCCCCTCCATGGGATTCCCTTCTCTGTATGTCCACTTCTTCCTCTTCATGAGGTCCTTACCATGAGGACTTAAACATGCACATATCTCCATTATCTTTTACAAATCAGTGTTTCACATACTGATAATTATTTGTGATAATCCCATCACTATCCAACACTGGCTTATCTTTTCAGACAAGTGCATTGTGCAGCTCCAGAATCTTTAATTTGCTAAGAAGAAATGACATTTTATCTCCAGCATTTTGGCCTTTGGCATGCCTGAAAATTGTATTAAAAATAGCTGGAGGTATGCAAGCTTAGAGATATTAGGTAAAACCGACTGAAACTCCTCTGACTATGAAAAGAGAAGAACTGAAGGTGCTGATATCTGGCAGGAGGCAAGATCTAGAAATTCTGAGGAGCGATAGGTGCAAGGCCAAGAAGAGAGATCTTTGAAAAGAGACAAAGACTGACAGCATAGATGGAACTGGAGGGCATTATGCTCAGTGAAATAAGGCAGTCAGAGGAAGACAAGTACCATATGATTTCACTCATACATGGAATCTAACGGCCAAAATAAATGAACAAATAAAATAGACCCACAGACACAGAGAACAGACTGATGGTTGCCATAGAGGAGATGGGTGAGGGGACTGGGTAAAAAAAAAGTGAAGGGATTTAGAAGTACAAATTGGTAGTTATAGAATACTCACAGGGGTATAAAGTACAACAGAGGGAATATAGTCAATAATATTCTAATAACTATGTATGGTACCAAGTGGGTACTAGACTTATTTGGGGGAGAACATTTTGTGAAGTATATGATTGTCTGACCACTATGCTGTACACCTGAAAATAATACAAAATGACATTGAATGTAAACTAATAGAACATCATATGCAAAATCCTTTGACAGAAAAAAGGACCATGTGGCTAGATCATTGAGATCATAGGAAAAACAGGTGAGAAAGGAGACTGGGGAGGTATGTAGAAACCACACCATGTAGGGGTTGTACCTGACTGGTGGCAAAGCTTCAGCAGACCATCTTCCAAACTGACTCATGTGGGCTTCTCCCTAGGGTTGCCTCATGACATGAAACCTGGCTCACCCCAGATTAGCAGGTTGAGAGAGAGAGATGGCACCCAATCTCAGAAGTGGCAACTCATACTATTACTGGTTGTATTATTATAATATTTCTGCTGTACTATATTCATTAGAATTGAGTCAACCAACCCAGATCACAGTCAAGGGCAAAATAGCAGGATGTGGGATCTTTGGGGGCCACCTTACACAATTCCTTCCACCATAGACCAAAAGAAGAAGAGAAAAAGGAAAGAAACAAACTAAAACTGAGGCTGGTACAGGAATATTCATAGGAGCTTTATATGTAATAGACCAAAACTGGAAACAACCCAAGTATCAATGGGAAAATGATTAAAGAAATTATGATATGTCCATATAGTGGAATACTACTCAGCAACCAAAAGGAACACATTTCTGATTTAGGCCACAAGATGGATGAATCTCACATATTATACTCAGAAAAAGAAACTGGACTCAAAAGATCATACTGTATAATTTATGAGAAATTTGAAATAAAAAAATTAATTATGGTGAAAAAATCAGAAAAGTTATTACTTCTCATGTTGAAGATTAACTGAAAAGACCCATGAACAATATTTCTGGGGTGATGGAAATGTTCTATCTCCTGATTAGGCATATGAATTACACAGTTTCATTCATTTGTTGAATATTAGGATGGGTTTAAAGGAAGAGCAATTTATCACCTCCTTTGATGTCTTACAAAAAGAAGTGAAAAGCCCTGGCTGGAGTGGCTCAGTGGATTGAGTGCCAGCCTGCGAACCAAAATGAAGTGAAAATTCTAATCTATATAAAGATAAAATGTCAGGGATACCTAATGGGAAACAGCAGGGTGAATAGGGAATTTTTAACACTCAATTAAAATTGGTTCAAGTTAAGGGCAAAGCAAAGGATCAAGGGATTTCTCAATGTCTAGTGCCATATTGAAAATAAGTTATTTTATGAAAAAATGCAAAATAAGAGATGGAAGAAAAAGAGCGTAAGGAGAGGGAAGAAGGTTACCAATATAGTTAAGAGATTAAAGTCAAAAGATAAATGATATTTGACTCTAGTCATGAAACATATCACAGACAGGTTCAGAGCACCTATTTGGATGTTCTGACTAGGTCCTATGCTCTGGGCATTTGCTTATCTTATCTAAAAATACTACTATAAGTAAAATATTGTTTTTAATTGAAGCCTACCAAGTAAATCTGGATTTTTATCTTTCCACACTGAATCTAAACTCTTAATGATGTGACTCCTTCTGGTTTCAGAAGTTTCATTTCCAAACCAACTTTAATAAAGAAGAAGATTTGTTTCTAAAGCTAGGGGGAAACTTTTAATTGAAACCACTCTCCAGAGTCAGCACAGAGTCAAAGTAATCAAGACTAGATTTTCTCTCCCGTAAAGAAATCTGCAGTGGCACAACGGCCTACCTGTTCCATTGTGTGCTGCTTAAGCACTGAATATCCATTCAAATACAACCCCTTATTGTTTTTCTGAAGCATAATGTTTTATTGCAATAATTTCATTGTTCTGTCCCCAGCAAGGAAGTGATATCCTGAGTATGATTCAACTTCACTAGAAATGTTCTTAATGGAGTCACCAAAAACATCAAAACCATAAATATAAGACCTATATTATGGGCTTTGGGGAAAGAAAATCACAGTGCAATCAACGTTCTTCAAAAACAGCAGCAATAATTTAATGACCAGCTTCTCACCAAGTTTCAGAACCTTATTTTCCATGTCAGAAAGCAAAACAGGACCACAAAGACTAGAGACATGCTATTCATGCTATTCTCTCTCTCTCTCTCTCTCTCTCTCACACACACACACACACACACACAGACACACACACACACACCCCTTTCTCTATATTTTGTCTAGAAGACCTGAAAAGCATGGATTAAAAAAGCAGTGCTAAATTCAATGAGATCGTCTACCTTATTGAAGGTTTCTTCTTTTCCAATATTTCAAACAACACTTACCAGAAAGGATGGTTACAAATACAATCTGTAAAATGAAGGAACTAGCCTGTATTGTCTCTACTGTCCCTTATGGTCTGTGCTTAACACATTTCCCCTACTGACGTAGTCTGCCATAAAATGTCTCCACATCCAAAACAGTTCCTCCACCAGTTTCCCTCTTCCACACAGCTTTTCCTCTATCCTTTTGCACTTCTGGCACCCTTTCTATTTCCTCTAAACATTTTAATTAAGCAAATCCAGGTGTGGCTTTATCTTAAAGATCAATATATTTTTACAGAGAGTACAGAACTACTGGATTAAACCAAGACTGGAATACAATTTAGCTGTCAATAAAAAGATTATTCATTCTGCCTTTTTACTTCCTCTCTCCTATTTGTGTCATTTTATTTTGTCTACTAGCTTTGATAATAGAAAACCATTTATGAGAGTTCAAAAAAAGTCCAATCTGAATAACATCAAAAATATTAAATGCACATGCGCGTGGGCACACACATGGAAACACTTCATCACCTTATTTAAAAAAAAAAAACTACTTTGTGAAGTCTATCTCCCATTAATTGGCTTAGTATTATTATATGAAAAAATAAGCATAGAAGACTTTGAACTCTCACACACAATCATAGGTGCAATAATGAATATTTCAACCGGCATACATTTTGAAGCTTTAATTAAAATCAGTTGAGCTATTTATATTGTAACATCTTAGAGTAGCACTCAGGCAAGTAATCACCTGCCTCCCAAGTGAATGGCAGTGCACATGCAATTAATTGTAGAAGACTTTGTGCCGGAACCACCTTGGAATTGCCAAGATTTAGAGCAAGTGTTCACACACTAACTATGCAAGGCAACTGGATGAGGAGCTATTGTACTTATTTCAGATGCGGCCTCTCTCCTCATTAGGTCTGGTGTCCCAAAGCTTGCCATAAATGTGTGTTCACCTTCTCTGGCACTGCAAACAGTTCTCCACTTCCTGGGGTCAATGCTCACTTTTCTACTGCAGAGGTGTGTAAAGCCATTTGGGGAGGTATCTTATGTTTGAAGTTCAATGCTTTCCATCTTCCTGCCTTATGAGTGAACAGACGGTTTCAATAGAGCTAAAATAGTTTTCCCATTTTTTTTCTATAAAGCATCATTCTTAAGTCCTCATTCTGCAGATCCTTTGAAGGCTCACCTTTTTTCCACACACAAAAAAAATGGGTCCGGGGATAAGGGAATGAGAGAGAATTTGGGAAGCAGGCCAGACTAAAGGCAAATGTTTAAAAATATATTCAGCTGCCAACAGCTTCATTCTGGTTTCTGTAGTTATGAAGAAACCAAACCACAGATACTTGAAAATAAAGTTGTGAGAAGTTCACAAGTTATTTAATGACTGTTTTCTAAATGACCTTTTTTTAAACAAATATTTTATTTATTCATTTTTAGAGAGGGGAAGGGAGAAAGAGAGGGAGAGAAACATCAATGTTTGGTTACTTCTCATACACCCTAAACAGGGGACCTGGCCTGCAACCCAGGCATATGCCCTGACTGGGAATTGAACCATCAACCATTTGGTTCACAGGTCAGTGCTCAATCCACTGAGCCACACCAGTCAGGGCCCTAAATGATCTTCATGAAAATTAACTATATGTCATAAAATAAAAGGCAGCACAGAACAATTCTTACCTAAGTTTTTATAGAAAACCTCTACCTCTTATTGGAAGGAAGGAAAAGAGGGAGGGAGTAAGTGAAAAAGAGGAAAAAATGCCCAAATTCCTCTGGCTGTCTGAAAATATGTCAGCATCTTCTTGAGGATTGGGTAAATTTGGTGATAAAGTTGCTTCATCAACTTCCAGATATGCGAGCACAAGGGGTTCCAGCTTCTCATAGACAGGATTCATCTTTGCAATATCTTTTTTTTAAAGATTTCATTTACTTATTTTTAGAGAGAGGGGAAGAGGGAAGAAAGAGAAGGAGAGAAACATCAATGTATGGTTGTTTCTCGCACCCCCTACTGGGGACCTGGCCCTGCAACCCAGGCATGTGCCCTGACTGGGAATCAAACCAGCAATCCTTTGCTTCACAGACCGGTGCTCAACCCACTGAGCCACACCAGCCAGGGACATCTTTGTAGTATCTTAATTCCCTCCACTCTGAGGAAGTGACCATAGCCCCCAGGGGCTTAGACAGCCCCTCTTGATGACCTCTCTGGGTTCCCTAAGATCTACGGAAATACCTCACAGTTTTTAAGAAAAGACAGACTTTGAGATATTACTGCTGCAGTGATTTTTCTGAGCGGGGTTAAGAAAGTTTAGCATGGTTGTATTCAAACCGATCTTAATGGTATAGACAGTTATTAGAAAGCTTATAAATAGCACCATTCCCTTTTTACAGAGCATGAGTTAGTCTGGTCTGCAAGGAAACCAGGTAACTGTGACATTGACACAGGCAACTGAGACACAAAACAATGATGTTTAGAAACCTAAAAAAGAAGCAACATGAAGTTCACATACCTAAGAAGACTGTTGTTACATCAGGGGAGAAAAAAGAATTTTTCCTTCTACACTTCTAAGTTCTTCTGAGTGTTCTAATAATGAAATTGGCATGAGACAGATTACTAAGAAAAAATAACCACATTCATTACATATGTACATATGGCAGTTCTGTAAGAATATGGGACCAGGAGACAAAATGGCATATAGGCTTATATGCCATCTTGAGCTAAGGACAAAGAAAGTAGTGGTTTTGACTTCAAAGTAAGGACAGGCAATTCGTAGGTAGTTGAGAAGGAGCAAACATTGGTAAATAAATTCTTGCTGGGCCATCCAAAACCAATGGGACACACACACAGACAGGAATCTAACAGAGTTTGCTAGGTCCCCCCCGTCTGCTGCAATTAGGTCATATTATGTTCCCTTCCCTGAAGCAGGTTTTTCTATCTGAGTTCCTTTAGCAGGTAGGGGAGAGGTAAAAGGCTCTTCTTGAGTCTTTTGTTTCTTAAAAATAACCAGCTTCATATAATTGACATCCCAAAAAGGCATATTTTGGGGTGGCAAACTCTGCTCCCTCTCATTACCTAGTAAATCTTTGAAGCCATCAGCTGAAAGTTGTTAATACTTCAGTTTAGGTCCTAAGTCACAAACTAAAAAGATATTTGGCCACAGTCAGCTAATTCTTTATTCAAAACCCATCTCCCTAGAAAATGTAAGGAATATGCATTTAGTTTCTTCCTCTTTCTAACACATTTAAGCATAACATTTTAAAGCATGATAAACTGCTTTAATGTTGAGAACATTTAGCTGAATGTAGCATATTCTTCCTATGTGCTATAAGCAATGAAAATGATTTGCTTGGAAATTATCTAGTGGTGTTAAACCAGGATTAACAATCAACAAATGAAGCTAATAGATTTCAGTCCATATTGAAAACAGAAAAATTACCAAGACAAGTGACTTGTAAGGAGCACATAACTGGTGTGCTGAGCATTTCTCCTTACTTCTGCTTATTGTTCTGGAAAACGTTGGGTAACAGTAACACTTCACCTTCACTGGAGACTTAGTTACAGGCACTATGCTAGGTCATTTCGTGACCTAGTTCATTTAACATCCCCCACAAGGATGATTGTTATACTCTCATTTTAACATTTTTTAAAGATTTTCTTTATTTTTAGACAGAGGGAAAGGGAGGGAGAAAAAGAGGCAGAGAAACATCAGTGTGTGGTTGCCTCTCATATACCCCGTAATGGGGACCCAGCCTGCAACCCAGGCATGTGCCCTGACTGGGAATCAAACCAGTGGCCCTTTGGTTAACAGGCTAACACTCAATCCACCAAGCCACACCAACCAGGACCTTAACATATATATTTTTAATACAGAGGTTGAAGGTTACAAATTCCCCAAATTTATACAGGTAATGACAAGAAAGGCCATTATTTGAATCTCACTTTTTTATGTCTTATTGTCCCACATACCTGTGTACCCTGCATATCAATCATACCTCCTATGGAGTTTTCAATGCTAGATTCTCCCTCTAACCTTCAAGTATCACAATATGCAGACATTGACTACTCTTCAGTTTCTCCTCTATTGGTTCCAAGTCTTTCATTATGTAAATAGGCCTTGCCTTCCCTCTGCAATCCAGCCATTGCTGTTACAAGCACACTGCATATCTTTGAAGTAGGTTCTATATCTTTTCCTTTTTCCTGGTCATCTGAGACATGGAAATATGCCTTAACATATGAGATTTGTTAACATTCTTCATAAGTCTGCCTGGAGCATACTCAGGGTTCATGAGAATGTACAAGTATGACAAATGGGCTAAGACAAGGGGCACATCTGAAGGGGCAACTATTATGTGCAGTGTGCAGCACACTCAGAGCAAGGATGATTTCAGACCACCCAAAGCATCCTCTGTTCATGAGGCATGAACAGAGTGTACACATGTTGACAACTGAAGCCAAAAGTGGACCAAGCCAGATGAAATACGTGAAATCTTATTTCAGTGTCCTAAGGTGAAAGTTTAGCATTTATGGAAAAGGAAAGAGAGGAAAGAATGAGGAAGAAACTAAAAATCGTACAGGGTCATTGTGTGCTAGACATGGTGTTGTTGATTTCATGGACATTACCTCATATCATCCAACATCAGCGACCTTACACAATAGGCAGTACTATCCACCTTTTACAGCTGAGGGTACTGAGGCCCAAAGAGGTCTCATGACTAAAGTAATGCAGCTAGCTAGCAAGCCACAAAACTGAAAGACAACCCATGACTTTTCTCTTCTAAATCCTGTGCCTTTTTCTTTGCGGGAAGATGGGACATCAAACAAAGAAGAATATCTGAATGGCATGGCTGTCATTGAAGGCAGCCAGGAACTGTGGCTTAGATAATACCAAGGAGACCTGAGCAGGTGTGTCTATGCTTGTCAATATGTCTGAGTGGGAGCGTAGATGCAGGGAAGTGTGTGTCACCCATTTGATCCATTGTCACAGTTGGGACAGTTCCACCTTGTTAGTTTTATAGGCTGATTGGATCATCTGCCTGTTCATACGAGGTTATTTCCCTTCTATTCATTTTTACCCCCCTGGTTAGAATGTTGTTTTCCTCAGTGCCAATTCTAATTATCAAGTGAGTGTAACACAATAGTACCCATAATCTTTCAGGGTATAGAACAGGGTCAGGGACCCTGCGCACTCAACAAACATTAATTATTTTCTCCATCAGTACAAGAAGTATATGCTCACTCAAGCTGAATATAGCAAAACGTTATGTTTTAACTCATGCAAAATAAACTTTACAAGCAATTTACAATGGTTACATGGTCACTTGGACGAATATTCTCCAGAAACTAGCATTTGTATTAAAAGGTTAAATCTCAGATTAGGAAAATGAATAGTTTAGAGCATTTGGAATGGCTGGCAGGACATCATAGTAAACTGGCATGATTACAAAAATATCAAAATTGGCCAAATGCACTTTTGCCCAATTATCTTTAAGGTCTAAATATCTGGAATGGTCATTGTTGGCAAAAATAAATAAATAAATAAACACTCATTTACAAGGTACTACAGCAGTCTAGCAGCATCAAATGGCACAAAAAGATTCCCTGCTTTACATCTTTGATCATAATCAGACCTCATTATTAAAACTAAAGCAAATTCAAAGTCTATTCAGTTCAGCAAGCACATGAAAAAGTGACTAATTATTTTAATCCCTTATAACTCCCTTATATCCCCTTTACAGTTATCTGGCTGAATTAATATCATCCATAGCAAGCCAAAGAGACACTTCTAGAGTATAATGTGGGAAACTCTGGAATAAAGCCACATGATTATAGCAAGAAGAGAAACTAGCAGAGTGTACAGTAATCTCAGACATTTTAACCTGCTAAAGGGTAGTCCAGTTAGCCTGTAAAACCAATAAGCATCATCTCAATGAATAAAGCAAACAGTTAAGTAGAACCAATACCCCAGGAAAAGGCAATACCTAATGTTAATCTATGCTTTTAAAGTACATATAACTGCAGAAGGTGACCTTCACAGGCCATTTTTCTTAAAGAGAAATAATACTTGCTGCATGAAAGGCCATACCACTTGCTATTTAGAATACAAACTTTTACAAAAGCCAGAACACTGTATTGTTCAAAGAGAAGTCAGTGATCTGGAATTTTCTATTTATTAGATTGTCAAAGACTAAGCACAGAGTAATTAGCATGATAATTCAGAATGATGAATCGATTTTGAATAGCCTTGGGTCACATCCTACTAAAGATCTTCCTCTTCATTGGCAATATAAAGTGATGGTTAGTTCAAATTCACGTTCCAAGGACACTCTAGATTTTAAAACCCACACTGCATATTGCCAAAGTAGAACAGACCCTTTGCACAGAAGCTAATGCATTGTGGTATCTTTAAGTCAGGTGGTTGTGGTTGTTTTTAAAAGTGATCAGAAAATATAAATTATTACTTAAAAGGAAAAAACCATGTGTCATAAATAATATTTTAAGAGGAGTAAGTCTTTTACTTGGAAGGCTCTTGGCTTGCTGGTTGGCCACGGGCACTTTTAAACCTAAAAGCCTGGACTGAATTGCTTTGCATGATAAACAGGAGAAAGCATATTAAGATTCAAGGGGAAAGAGGGAGAGAATAAGAGCTAGGGGTAAATCTTAGCAGAATGCTCACATGCCAAATAGACTGGGTACTGTGCACAGAGGTCAGAAAGCAAGGAAGGAGGGAAGGTGGGGAAGGGAGGGAGGGAAGAAGAAAGCAAGAAATGAAGGAAGGAAGAATATCGGCTGCCAGTAGGGGCTAGAAAATTCTGAGATAAGACACAAGGGCAGTGATGATTGTTTTTCGAAGTAAATGATTGCCCTGTGCAATGTGACCCTATTTCATGACCCACAAATCTTTATGACATGCTTGGTGTGATTAGTTGTCTTGTGGAGCCAGTGAAAGGACCCAGTTCTATATCAGTGTTGGAACAAAACCAAACAATGTCAGTCTTCTTAAACAAAGGGACAAAACATACAGGCAGGATATATTTGAAGGCTCAGCGAGGATTTTCTGAACTAAGGCCAGTACCCAGCTGCATCTTTGATGAAATCATCAACCTAGAGTCCAGAGACTTGAGCCAAAAGTATATCTTACCCAAGACTGCTACAGTGTTGAGCAGAAACTGAGAGCCAGAGAGGAGAGGTTTATTAAAGGTGACTCAGAATATCATTCCAAAGTCAAATCATAATATCATCACAAAAGGAGTTGTAAGAGCCAGAATCCTCTCAGCAAGAAGTGAAAGATGTAAAATTGAAGATAGGTATGAGGCAAAGTGGAAAATTAAGTGTGATATCATTAACAACTCAATCTAATATATTAATGCTATTTTGAATTTATAGTAATCAAGAAACTCATGTCACAATGATATGGCTCGCATTGCAGCAGTATCTACAATGGTCAAAATACGGGAACAACCTAAGTGTCCATCAATGGATAAATAGATAAAGAAAATGTATATACAATATATATCGTATTATTCAACCATAAAAAATAGTCTTATATCCCATATATGAGTGAAATCATATGGTTTAACCAATGTCACCCCAATAAATTTAATCAAAAAGAGAAGGGAAGAAATAGAACTGAATCTTGCCATTTGCGACAACATGGCTGGACTTTCAATGAAATAAGTCAGACAGAAAAAGACAAACAGCATATGATCACACTTATACATGGACTCTGAAACAAAATAAAAAACAAGCTCTTAATATAGAGAACAAACTGGTGGTTGCCAGAGGTGGCAGGTGGGGCAGATGTGAAATTGGATGAATGTGGTTAGAAGATACAAACTTCCATTTAGGACATCATGTGCAGTATGGCAACTATAATAACACTGCACTGCATATTTGAAAGTTGCAAAGATAGTAAATTTTCAAAGTTCTCATCACAATAAAAAATTCTGTAACTACGTGTGGTGACTGGTGTTAACTAGACTTACTGTGGTAATCATTTCGCAAAACATACAAGTATGAAGTCATTATGTTGTATGCCTGAAACCAATATAATGTTGCACATCAACTATACCTCAATTTAAAAAACAGATCAAGAGACTACTATTTATTTGTAAATAGTATACAGGATTTCCCCCTAAATTTCCGATTGTCCTTCCACAATACTCCACTTTACAATACTCCAAGTATGGTGTGTATAAGAATGTCTTCATCAGAATGAGGAACCCCTCAGCCAGCTTTTGAAATAAAAACCAAAAAAAAAAATGAGATGGCAGAGAATTCCCACTAAAAACATAAAAGATAATGTAATATATCAAAACGAAGTTAAAAGAATAAGTAAAAAATATTCTTGGGCAAAAAAATTGGTCTCCGTTTAAGTAGGTTTTACTTCTTTTTCAAATAGCAGCAGGACTTCTTAATTTAAAAGACACACGTTGTATTTTTGTTCAGTAATTCTTTGCGATAGCCAAAGTAAGTGGGAAATTGATTTCTATATGCATAATTTTCAGAACCAATACCTATTCAAAAATTGTATTCCCTTTGGCTTTAAACCCTATATATTTTTTTAGTTCAGGATTTCTGATTTTCTTGCTACTGCTTTCATCAAAAATTAACAACAAAAAGCCTGCATGTGATGAATCTTCTGACTTAGAATCTGTATGAGTTTCCTAAGTCTGACATAAAAAAAAATTACCTCAAACTGGGCAGTTTAAAACAACAGAAATTTATTCTCACAGTTCTGGATGCTAGAAGTCCAAAGTCAAGGTGTCAGCAGGGTTGGCTCTCTGGAGGTGCTAAGGGAGAACCTGTGCCATGCCTCTGTCCTAGCTTCTGGTGGTTACCAGCGGTCCTTGGCTTGTAGACACATCACTCTCATCTCTGCTTCCATCTTCACATGGCATTATCCTCTCTACACCTCTGTGAATCTGTATGTCCTTTTCTTTAAGGACACCAGTCACATTGGACTACGATTCACCCTAATCCAGCCTGACTTCATCTTAACTAATTCATATATAAAGACCTTATTTTCAAATAAGGTCATATTCTGAGGTTCTGAGTAGACATGAATTTTGTGAGAGATGGGGGAAAACACTGTTCTACCCAGTACAGAGTTCAAGTCTTAAACTGTAAAGTTTTGGAGGGCAGCCTCCATATGATTCAAATTCTTACTCTCCAAAGACCCAAAATCACATGTAAGCTGCCATCCAAATTAAATCAAACACAGTAAAAGAATGAACATTCAGTAAAAGGTGTCAAAGTACAAAAGTAAATACTCTAAAAAAGCAGTCTGTCATGCAACTTAGAATACTTTATGGATCTTTTCCATTTTTTAAAGCATATAAATCATACAGCAGCTCCTGGTAGTCCATTCCCAAAAAGTCCCCTGGTCCCAATGTCAATGGAGGAACCAAGCCCTGGCTGCTGTGGCCTAGTGCATTGAGTGCCAGTCTGTGAACTGGAAGGTCTCTGGTTCAATTCCCAGTCAGGGCATATGCCTGGGTTGCAGGCCAGGTCCCCAGTTAGGGGTGTGTGAGAGGCAACTGATCGATCTCACACATGTTCCTCTCCCTCCTTTTCTCCTTCCTTCTCCTCTCTCTATAAATAAATAAATAAACACCCTTAAAAAATATAGAACCAAGAGCTTCAATTACTCTTCAAAACAAGAGTCATCCTGCTAACAGCTCTCTCAAATTGCAGAGCACTTGAATCACACAACTATAACCCATTAGGAGTTCACAGGGTCAGTCTTAAAATCCCCTTACCTTGATACAGACCTGAAATATTTCCTTAAATTTCAGATCCACCACAATCTCCTGACAGTTACTTGTATGCTTTCACTAGGCTGGTAGTAAAATAATATCACCTCCACGTATGTTTGCATATCAATCCAAAACACTGCTCTCTTCAGTGGGAGATGCGGTTGTTATAAAAACCAAAGAAGGTGGTCCATAAAGCCTAGCCTCAGAGCGTGACCTGGGCCTACCTTCCCAATTCCCTAGGCTGTGTGTGCAGTTACAGTCAGGTGTCACCAAGGACTGCTTTATCCAACCATCAGGTTTATACCCTGACAATAAAGTCTCTGCTCTGTTTTCTTCCTTTCATTCATCTTCTCATTTTGAGCTCTCGAAATCTTCTCCTGTCCCTACAACATTATAGGCCTCTTTTAGACTCACGTATATTGTTTCTTACTTCTCCAAATCTCATTTACATGTCTGAACACATCAAGCAATGAATTCTGTATAATATATAAACATGGAAGGTATGTAGTAGGAGAAAAGAGTGGTGGATTTGACTGTCAGGTAACCTAAAGATCTAAAACAGTCTTTACCACTAAATAACACCTTTTGTCTTAATGTCCTTCACAACTGAAGTTTACCCTCTTAGGATATGCATGATAAAGTATTTAGAAATTAATTTCTATTGCACCTGCAAGTTATTTTCAAATTGTTCAGTGAAAAGATAGGTACATTATTGACAGATATATGATAGACAGGCAGACAGACAAAACTACCATATTTTCCCATGTATAATGAGCACTTTTTTGCCCAAATTTTGAGGGAAAAATAAGGATGTGCATTATACATGGTTGTACTAATTCCCTATCTATATAAATGTTTTTAATTCTTTTACTTATGCTTATGTGTTAAAAGTGTAACTCTAGAAAGCAATAATGATATTTGTATGCAAAATAATACCCTGGAATACAATAATTCATTTTGCTTCTAAATATAAATAAATGAATAAGTGAATTAAAAAACTAAAATGAAATTTTTTTTTCCTGAAAATTTGGGCCCAAAATGTGGGTGCTCATTATACACAGCAAAATACGGTAATGAGGCAAAATGGAAATTATTTGATTTAGATGTATGGGGTATTATGTGTTAATTGTACTAGTCTTGCAACTTCTCTGTATATTTGAAAATGCTGATAAGGTAAATTTGGGGGGAAATGAAGCTGGAATAAATTTAAACTCTTCTATTCCCAAATTCCATGACTGCATACATCTAAATACCTCATCAGCGATCCTCCCAAAATATCTGCCATCTGGACTTCTCATTTGTACAAATGCCACCTCATTATCTCACAACTGAGGTTTGACATGCTGGAGTGATCCTTGATTCCTATTTTCCCTTCTGGCCTCATATTCACTAATCCCAAGCCTACTGAGTCTTCCTTTCAATTTTATGTGTTTCACTAACTTTGCATCCCACTGACATTGCCTTCAGTCCATTTCTGGCCTATTTCAGTATCCTACTTTCTGACTTGATTTCATTGTCAGTTGTGTTAACACCAACCCTATCATGTCACTTCCCTATTCACAGGTTTTCAGTGGCTCCCTATCTACTCACCTCTTACTCTCTGTCTCCGATATTATCCCCCCACTATTGCTATATACAAGCTCTGCACTCCAGACAAACAAGTCTATGCCTCATTATATCCTGTGTTCCTACTTTTGTTCATACAGCTCTCCTACATAAAATAATCTCTCCCTGCCCTGGCTGGTGTAGCTCAGTGGATTGAGCGCGGGCTGCGAACCAGGCATCGCAGGTTCGATTCCCAGTCAGGGCACATGCGTAGGTTGCAGGCCATGTCCCCCAGCAACCGCACACTGATGTCTCTCTCTCTCTCTTTCTCTCCCTCCCTTCCCTCTCTAAAAATAAATAAATAAAATCTTAAAAAAAAAAATCTCTCCCTCCTGTTTGTAATTATCCAAGCTCTATCAGGGGGCATTTAGTGGATGCTAAATCTATTAATGTTGCTTTCTCTATATACAAACATCCTCTCATCTCTATCTATAGCCTTGGCCCTTATTATACCCAGAGATTTCCTAAGAATGTAACCTCTATAAGGGCAGTAACCTTGCCGGCCCTATTCACTGATTTATCTCTAAGACATAGTAAATGTAGAATATTATTTAGGGAATAGAATAATACTGTTTTCCAGGAAACTTTCACTTACTTTTACATTTTATGTTATAATATTTCCCACATATGCACACACAATCCTTTCCCACCAAAAAATAAAATTGAAGTGCTTTTAAAAGAACTTGTATTAGTCAGGGTTCTCCAGACAATCAGAACCAATAGGGTATTTACACATATACAGAAAGAGATTTATTATGAGGGATTGGCTCACACAGTTATGAAAGCTGAGAAGTCCCACTCCCTGAAAACTGGAGGGCCAGAAAAGTTGGAGATGTAGCTCCACTCCACACTTGAAGACCCAAGAACCAGGAGCACTGATGTCCAAGTGCAAATGGAAATGCATGTCCCAGCTCAACAAGAGAAGGCAAATTTGTCTTTCATCCACCATTTTGTTCTATGTATGTCCTCAGTGGACTGGGTGATGCCCACTCGTATTGGTGAGGGAAACTTCTCTACTCCTTGTATTGATTCAAATGTTAATATTTTCTAATGTTAAGGTCCTCCAGAAACACCCTCACAATCACACCCAGCGAAAATGTTTTACTAGTTATCTGGATGTCCCTTAACTCAAGCAAGTGTACATATAAAATTAACCATCATAGACCTCCACAACTGTCAGGAAAGCACAGCAAATAAAGTGTTTGAGGCATGGGAGGTACTGTAGATCTTCCCCTCAACACAGCACATTCTTGGGTAACCGAGTCACAATGCAGACACAGATATACACACCCACTGTGAGTTTAAAGCTTATGAAAAAGTTCAATTGTTAGTATCTTAAAGGCAAGTTCCAGGGAGTAATATCTGTTGATGACTACGACAGCAAACACTGTGTTTCCTCACCTTGACCCCACATCTAACTCTCATCACTAAGTCTCTCAAAGGCCATCTGTGTCAGTTCACTCATGCCTGGCTCTGGGACCAACCCTCCTACAGGGGAGGGGCACACAAGAGTTCCCACTTAAGGACTGCACTGATCCAGAATCAAGATGTTCTCATTATTGGCCCCACTCATACCTTTTTCCCTACTTTCCACAAAACTTGTTCCTATTTACTCTCTCAGTTCTCCTAGCTCTTCTTTATCTAGTCTGTATTTGGAACATAAAAATGCTCAAAAGAAGTCTCTGTTTAATAGAAGAAAACCAGGACCAAGGTGTGGAAAGCAAGTTTAACAACCCATCTCAGTGCCTAAAAGTCCTGATCCTGAACATCAAAATCTCAGCAGCTCTTGAACTTAGGTTTTGTTTGGCCAACCAAACAATGATGATACTCATGGGCCTGTTCCCCTCCACCTTGTGTACCCTCCATTATTAGATGTGCATGTGCATGCATATGCAGACGTATGCATACACGTGTGTAAGCACACACAGACACACACACAATTTTCCAATTTCATATTCTGACCTAGACTCAGGCTTATGCCATTCTGTGGCTAGGTCCAGAAAAACAACACCCAGCCTGACTTCATGTTTAGTCATCCACTCCTAACCAAAACCTGATCATTTCCTCATGGTGATCATACTTGTATCACATTAACTAAATCCCCTTCTTCCATTCCCCCTCAAAATATTTTTATTGGATGATTCTCTCTTCTACCTTTTGTTGGGAGGAAATATAAAAATCATCTTGTACCCTGGCCTGTGTGGGTCAGTTGACTGAAGTGTCATCCCATAGACAGAAAGCTCACGGGTTTGATTCTTGGTCAGGGCATATGCATAGGTTGAGGATTCAGTCCTCGGTCAGGGTATATATGACAGGCAACCAATCAATGTTTCTCTCTTGCATCAACATTTCTCTCCCTTTCTGCCTCCTTTCCCCTCTCTAAAATCAATAAGCATGTGTTTGGGTGAGGATTCAAAAAAAAAAAGAAAGAAGAAAATCATCTTGTTATACAAAATTTCTGCCTTAGTCCTATAAAACATAATTCATAATATTGGCTCTAGGTTGACTTAATGTCATTTATAAACAATAAATTTCTGCATGCTCCCTTTTGTCCTGACTGGCAGAAGAGCCAATTTTGCCTAGGAAAATATTTCATCCCCATAGATTTATGTGTGGGCATTGGAATGTCAGAAAAATAAATAAACAACATTATCAAGTACATTGTTTCCTCTGGAGCCTTCACTTTAAGAAACTTTAGAGGTACACTTTTTCCCATGCATTATAATCTACTCCTTTTGGAGGCCTGTCATTATTTACCTATTCTGTTTTCTTCAGTTAGATTCTGTTTTAACCTTCTATGTCCTAGCATTCATGGCATTCTAATTTGTGAACTACATCAAGTAGATGGAGTGTAAATATTAAATCCGGAATAGCATGTTAGCCTCTCCAATTAACAAACTGAAAGGTTATTCTAATTACAGATTCATTGTTGCAGCTAGATTAAGAGACCGAGGTAAAACTAAATATGTGAACGCAACATCAACCCACAGCTGCCTATTACAAAAGAATGTGTAGGCCACAAAGAATGCATGCCTTTCATGTCACAGTGAAATTGGTTCAGGGAGAATTAATGGTGAATAACTCAGAATAATTGTAGTCAGAAATGTTCTTAAAATGTTTCCATAAAATTTCAGTTATATCTCAATCATAGTGCCTTCTGTAAACTGCTGGGGGCTCTTGAAAAATAACTCAGAGCAGCATGAGATAGAGACTTCAATAGCATATTTTAAAACAAGGAGTTTGTGTTAGCTTCATTTTAAATTCAGCTAGACAAAGAGATGAAAAATAAATTCACATGAATTGTGGAAAATTTAAAGAAAATTTGAAGCCACAATTTAGTACTAACCACGACTCTTTTCTGCAGTCAATAGCACTGGTGATATTTGCATGATGCTTTCAATCCAAAGCCTAAAAATTGTTATGATCATCAGAACCCAGCTATTTCTACAACAAGCACACTTGTAGCTGCTTGAAAGATGGGGCTCATACTGCTTCCTGTAAAATACAATTCATGATGGGAAGATGGTTTCTATAAACATAGCCACTTAAATTTCTGCATTCCTTCCAACCTCTTCAAAATATTTACCACTCGCTAAGACTCACAATTTCTTTTCTTTTTTTTTATTTTTAAGCATGACAGTGTTCTAAAGCAGGTAATCTTTAAAAAGGAGAAAAGGAAGACTAGAGAGTGATAGCAAGTTGTCTAAGATTGTACTTGAGTCATGTGAAAGTAGGACCAGAGCCAAGATCCAAGAGTTTAGAGCTGCTGCCTTTATCCAAGTTACCCCCAAGGAGCCATTCAGAAGGGATGGGAAGCAGGGTCCCTGCTGAGTCTTTCAAAGTGTGCTTCTCTAAGGTGACAGTGGCATGGGAATAAACAGGCTTGTTGGGAGTTCAAAGGGGTCTTGTCAAACTACCAAAGAAATATCCTTCATTTCCAAATCAAATGAGACATAATAGTAGATCTATTTTTCTTTATACAGATTAAAGTTGTTTACTTTGTCTTTATATTTATTGAGGTTGTTTATCACATAGCTCAAAGGATCATACAGTTAAATCCTCTCCTCCCACAACATTTCACAGGCCATAGAGATAAGCATTTTCAACAACTGTAGCCAGGTTTTGTTTAAGAAAGTGAGGGGGAGCTCCATAGTCATAAATAGCATGCTTGTTTTGCTATGTCTAGATATTTTCTTCATATTAATATCCCACCATGAAAAAAGCTAAGGATTTGGATCATTTGTACCCTGTCTCCTCCAAGATGCAATCACACTAACAGTTCCATAGCATAATTTTGGTTATATCAATAATCAGTATTTGCATTATTTTGACTTGCAAATGATATTCATAGCTGAATCATAGACTGCATAATGGTTACTTTTCTTTTCCTGCACAACTTTGTTTCTGCCAGGAGTTAATAATGGTATATTGCTCCTTTTCTTAGTTTTCTATATACTAATTATTCATTTACACCCCAACTCTCCTTTAGTTGTGTAAAATGTCTCTCAATATGGTCAATCACCTCAACTATTTACCAGTTTCTGGCCTGCCCCAATGTGGCCTGGCTCTTCTCCAGACACACTGAGTGTCTATGTCCTAGGGAATGCCTTCAGCTGTCTCATGTTGGATCTCACATATACTCCACTTTCTGTACCAGCAAGTCCTCAAATAATGTCTTTTTCCTTTTGTTACCATGTTCATGAAATGCCTTAGGAATCTGACTCTTGTTTATATATCAGTTAGCCTATGTAAAATTGTTTTCTTCGTAGGTTGTCTTGCTTAAAGTCATAGAACCTATCAACAACATTAAGTGAGGATATAACTGTATTCTCTTACATGCTGAAGTCTTGTCTGTCAACTTTCTGAGAAAGAATGCATGAGAAGTAATACTAAGAGGCCCAGGCTGTGTGAAAATATCTTTATTATAGACTCATATCTAATGGACAGCTTGGCAAATTTTAGGCTTCTATTCCTTTTCTCTCTAAAGTTTGAAGGCATGACTTGTAGCTTCCAGTGCTATTGCAAACTCTGAGGACATTATGATCACTGATCCTTTGTAAGTAATTTGCTTTGTCTCGTTACATGTTTTTAGAATTTGCTCTTTGTTTCTGGCATTCTGAAACATTCTTTGAGGTGAATCTAATTTCAACCATTGACCTAGGTACTAAATGAGCTGTTTCAAACTGGAAACTTATGCCATGGGACATTTTTTGGAATTACTTATCTGATGTATATCATCCCCTCTAGTTTCCATTTTCTCTTCTGCACTCTTATTATTTGGTTAACAAACCTCCCAGATTGGACCTGAAATTTTATTGTCTTTTTCTCCCAATTTCCTTCACTTAATCTTTTTTTTAACATTAAGGTAAGAGTAAGCCATCATTTATTAAGTATCTGTTCTATGCCTGACAAGGTTCTAAGGATATTACATATATTAATTGATTCATTTAATCCTTATACTGGTCCTGGTTTCACTGAATCTTTTGGCCCTACTTTCCTAGAGATTTAACTTTACTTTGAAATCCTTTTATTTACATGTCAACAATGATTGAACAATAACCAAGTGTCAGGCACTGGTCTAATGTCTGGGAATATAGGAACTGTACAAGGCAGATGCAAAACCCCTGTCCTTGTGGAGCTAATAGTCTATGGTTTCTATATTCTATTATCCTACATAAATCAACAGGCTATGTAAAATGTCTAGATATTGAACAAACAATAAACAGCATAAGTAGCTTTTTTATTTTCCTTCCTTTACATGGAAGGAAAGTAAAGTAAAGGGAGGTAAAATAGGATGCTAAAGAAAACAAGCAAGAAGAAAGACTAGAAAAGACTGGGAAAAGCTGCAGTTTTAGATCTGTTGGTCAAGAAAGGTGTTCCTTGAAAAGGTGAAATTTGATTAAATATCTCATGGAAGTGAGGGACTGAGGCTTACAGATCTCTGCAGAAAGGGCATTCCAGGCAGAGAGAAGAGACATGGTCACTGCTACAAGGAGAAAATGGACCCCACATTTGAGGAACGGCAAGAAGTCCAGTGCGAATGGAAGGGAAGGAATGAGGGGCAGAAAAGTCAGTGATGAGGTTAGAAAATTCTGGAGCAGGGGAATGTAGGGCCTTGTAGACCTTTCTCAAAACTTTGACTCTTACTCTAAGTTATGAGAGAAGTCATCTTCTCAGGATCAATCTGGTTGTTCTGTTGAGAATAAACTGTGTCTCTTCCTGATAAAGGCAGACTGGCAAATTTAACCAAACCTTCCTGCTAAGAAAAACAGGGGCCCTCTGTTTCATTCTTCCAGAGAATAAGTCCCAAGAACTGCATCAGGGTAGAAGAGGGGCACTGAAGATCTAATTGCTTGTCAAACAGAATTACATCCAGTTCTATTTTCAACCCCTACTTCATCCTTTACTTCAGGGGTGTCACCAATCTCTGAGGGCTTTATGGGGTTCAAAGGTGTAAATATGTGGGGTTTTCAACATCCCCTCTGTTGAATAAGGATTTGAATCAGCTCTCTCTGATCATTTAGGTCAGTTGCCAATCATCCTGCTTTACAGCTGCCAACATTTTGTTGTATTCATCATGCATGCTACTCTGTCCTTGTGGTTTTATCTTGTTTTAATTTATTTTCATTTTATAGGGACTTCACAGCGATCAAAAATGCATGTTAATTCTGCCATTTTAAGTAAAAGGTGAAATACAGCAATTCTGCACTTAAAAAAAAAAAAACAACCAAAGAGCCAAAATAAAGTAGAAGTTAGTAGTTAAGTAGGAAGTCTCCAAAGCCAGGATACTAGCTTTCAAAAACAGCTCTGAAGAAGTTATTTCACATCCCTGTCCCTTAGTTTGTTTATTTGTAAGATTAAAAAAAAATAACAAACCTGCCCTAGACATGGTGTTATTATAAATTAACATGAATGTATTAGTTTGCCTGTCATGTGGTAACTGCTCAATAAATCTTAGTTGTTACTAGCAATCCCATGAAATCTGTGTATGTGCCCTCATAACACCAAAGGGAAACAGTGAAATATGGTTGGAAGTAAGCTTTTGCAAAAACAAAAATCACATAGAAAGCAATCTACTGAAATATATCCATATCTGGAATTGTTCTCAATCCTTCTATTTATTTGCTCATTTTTTTCTTTTTTTTATCTGTTCCAATGTGGTAGCCCCACACCCATTCTCAGTTTTCTTCTACTAACACATTAAGTAACATGAATCTGTCATTTGGGCAGTAGCTGGTGTCTCCTATTGGCTTCCTATCCCCGTTCACAGTAGCTTTCCCATCAGTTAGTACCCAATCGATCTCTGAGTCTTCTTTTTTAACTTTTCCTGAGCCTGCATCAGAACATTGGAAGTTTAGTCATGGACTGTTTCAGCCCCCATCCTTTTTCCACTGCCTTTTCACTAGGGCTCCCTATTTTTACTTCTTATGCATGCTTTCCATCAAAGGACAAATGTTGCTTTTTATCAGAAGCCATTGCTTTACATGTATTGAAGGAAATAATCAACTTTACAACATAATTTTTCTCGATTTCAATTCCTTGACTCATCGATACAGTTGTCCAAATTCTAGGACGGCGGCATCACTCTCTAATCAGGCCGCTGCTGCAGGGGCAGGAAATGGCATCAAAATCCATTGTAACCTTCCTAGTCCAGGCAACTGTTTGAATAAATAAATTTCAATACCTTTCCCTGCAGAAGGAAACTGTTACCTACTGGAGTTTATTTTTTAATTAACCATATTTCAAGCTATCCATCTATGTATGCATCTATATGTGTGCATGTTTTTAAATGACTAGAAGGAAAAGCAACACATACAAAGTTCATCCTGAAAAATGTGTGGTGCTTTCATATCTATTACGTGTCCAAATTGAGATCTTGGCTTTAGTCTTCTATGACTAAAACAGTTTAGAAATCCCCCTATCCCTATAGTCTGTTTACTCTTTCATTCAAGGGGTAGGAGCGTGTCCTTATACATTTCTTTCCAACTGTCTGATTGAGCTCATTTCAGCGGCTCCTAAATTAGATTTCACTGAAAATAACTTTCATCAGAAACTTCAAGACCTGTTTTCACAGGTCAGAAGTTGAATCCTCCCTAGATCAGAGTGACTTGCTACAGTGACAGTTCAGAGACTCATTGGCTCTGTAAGCAGAACTTGTTTTGCTTTTGAGCTGGAAAGCACCAGGTTACTATAAATTTTCCTGAGCAGATGAAAGCAACATTGAATAGGCACTTTTATTATTTCTGTCTATTAATATTAGCTTATTGAAATCTATAACACCTTGGTAGGGGGAAGACCATAATAATTCAGTGTCTAAGATTTTTAGTTTCTTTCTCTGCATATTTTGAGGAACAAATGAGATCATCTATATGAAATCACTTTGAAAACCTGAAAAATGATACATGAATATAAGGAATTATTATCTTCACAGATATGGAGCATTTTCTTCAACCAAATTATAGTTTGATAATGTTCTTTAGAAAAGCAAAAATGATCAAAAGTCTAAGCTTACTGGGTTTGGAGAACGGTAAAAGATGGTTCATAAATTAAGTGAAATGGTTCAGAAGTCTGGGTCACTGAGAAATTGTCCTTTTGGTTGAATGACAAATATTAGAATGTGAAGGATCTTTTGTTAATTAAGTACCCAGAATCACTGTACCTATTCCATACACGAAACTTGCCCCTCCAGTTATTCCTTCAAACACATTTTGCAAGCTTTTTGTCCTATGTACATGACATAATCAGAGTGTCCCTAAATGTGTCATGGGATGTGTATGAAACATCTTTTGAAATTAATGAAGTGAAAAGAACTAGTAACTGCTCTATATTTTTGAAATGTTTATAGTATGCTACGGGGTTGTCGAACAAAGGCCTATAGCTAAAATCTAGCCTGCCACTTCTTTTTATAAATAAAGTTTTATTAGAAGAGAGCTACAATCACTTGTTTACATATGGTCTATGGCCACTGTGGCATTACAACTGCAAAGCTGAGTAGTTGAGACAGAAAGTGTATAGCCCACAAACCCAGAAATGTTGTGTGGCTCTTTACTGAAAAAGTGTGCTGGCCTCTTATATTTCAAAATTTTAGCATACCTGCAGAAACCCTAACCCTATACAGCTTTAGTAAGGAAGCCTCTTTCATCACATGGACTTGCTGTCAGAAATGGAGCAGTTAATGGAGATAATTACTGAATTGCTAAAGAAGCTTTTTTTCATTTCAGTTATCTTGAGAACACAGGGGTATTGTTTGTTTGCTTCATCTTTTTAAAAAAGGTTGTTATTTATTTATTTTTAGAGAGAGGGGAAGGGAGGGAGAAACAGAGAGAGAGAGAAACATCAATTGGTATATTGCTTCTTTCAAGCCCCCCACTGGGAACCTGGCCCACAACCCAGGCATGTCCCTGGACCAGAAATCAAACCGGCAACCCTTTGGTTCGCAGGCCAGTGCTCAATCCACTGAGCCACACCAGCCAGGGCTGTTTACTTCAGTTTTTTGTTTCTGATCTTAAAGAGAAATGAGAGTACGGCCTCCACAGAAAGTAACAGTCATTTCAAGAACAGAATGGCTCTCTCAAACCAAAAGACCAGCTTTTGTAGGCTGACTCTCAATAGGAGAGTGGACTTTAATAATTTTTCACCTGAGCACTATAAATATTAAGTTTGTGTTTTATAAAAGTACACATATTATAAGCAAGCATATGGCAAATATTTTCTTGACAACAGAAAGTCAAAATTTAATAACCATAACTTATAGTTATTAAAGAATGACCCCAAGGTCCATGATTTCTATGAATCAGTTTACCTATCTTTGATCTTATTTCTTACTGTATATATTGGTCATCTATTGTCACATTACATATTGCCCAAAACTTTGCCAATGAAAAGAGCAATAATTATTATTAAACATGTTTTGGTAGGTCAGGAATTCAGGAATGTCTTACCTGGGATATTCCGACTCCAAGTCTCTCATGAGGTTGCAGTCAGCATGTGAGCTGAGACTGCCGTCACCTGAAAGCTTGGCTGGGGCTAGAGGAGCTGCTTCTCAAGTACTTTACTCAGAAGCCTGATGTCACTAACACTCCATCAGAGTCCCACCAGTTTTAGTCCATCACCTAAGTCTACTCCCACATTTAGTTCTTTTTTTGTTAAGGGAGCATACTATTTCCAGATACAAAATTCTATATTAATTATCTATTATTGTATAAAAGCTTAAGAGTTTACAACAATAAACCTTATTATCTTATACAGTTTCTGTGGGTCAGAAATCCGGGCACAGCTTAGCTAGGTGGTTGTGGCTCAAGGTCTTTCATTAGGATGTTGACCAGGGCTGTAGTCATCAGAAAGCTTGACTAGGGCTGGAAGATCTGCTTCCATAGGCCCTCATTCATGTGTCTAAGTGTTTGAGTTTCTTCATGATATGGTGGCTGGCTTCCCTAGAGCTAGTAATCCAGGAGGAAGGGCAAGGCAGAAGTCACACTTAGAAGTTACACATGGTCTTTCTACAATAATCTCTTAGATACACACAGATCAAGCTTATTCAGTGTAGTGATGAGAATCCCAAAGGGCCATCTTGGAGGCTGGCCACCACACTATAGTTCTTAGTTAATTTATTCCTTATAGCAACCTTAAACAGTAGTTTGAAGTAGGTCTGTATTTCCTTATTCCCAACTGCAAAATCCCTAAAAACACATTTTTTTTTCTTATAAATCTATTGCAGGCCAAACTTTACCCAATCTGAACTCATCTGTGAGCAAAACCTGGCCTACACTGATAAGAAGCTTATTATAGTCTCTATTTATCCTGCTTGGTATGAGCATTTCTACATTTTACTGCATAAATGCATTTGATTAAGTGGTATGATCCCAGACTCTCCTGGCATGTTAGGTAATATAAAATATCTGAACCATATTATTTTTCTAAATGCTAAAAAATTATGAAGTCCAAGAGATATCTGGCTCCACTAGTTTGAGATAAAGTTGAACTTAAGAGAAAGGAATGTTGGCCTGTTGTGCCTCACTATTGAGTTTATGAGCACTTTTCTGATGTTGGAGGCCATATGTAACTTGTTACAATTCTCCTGGACACATCAATACAGAAATGCTAGAAAAGTGCCTAAGAAGTAATAGCTCATCTCTTAACTGGTGATTTAAAAAACTATATCTAACAAATGAGAACCAACAGCCTCCCACTCCCCACTCTTTCCTCTTACTATTATAAATTACTATTGTCTAATCTTCACTTTCCTTCTTTCTGTGATTTTCTTCCCTCTCTCACCTATGCAGTTTTGTTCCCCCATCTTCACCTGCCATTATTTTCTTGACATTTCTAAAATATAATAATTAGCCCCCCAAAAAAAGTATTAACGAAGCAAATAAACAAAAAAGAACTGTGGTTTCCAATGACTAGCACATGAGCGTATTTGGCTGCCTGATCCCATAGCAGAAGCTACTCTGTGTTCTCTGGATCCACCTCTGACTTCACCCAGAGCTGTGATAGACAATCCATATGTACCCTGACAACTTCTTACTTAAAGCAACCAAGTTCCTGCACATCTATGCCTGAGAGCTTATCCAGTGTTAGAGTTTGGGCAGACTGGAAGTGCGAGGGATTTAACACCTTCAAATAGTAAGACATGGAAGTTGGTAGATAAACATTCCAACTCCTCCAACTCTCAGTAGACCAATCTCAGTGGCTTAAAACAATGAAAGTTTATTTCTCACTTACAGCAAGTCTGCCAGAGGTCTAGGCAACTCTTCACAGTAGCTGTCCTCTGTGGAGTGACTTCACATCACATGTCCATATAACACGTGCTTCCAGTTACTGGAGCAGTGGGAGAAGAAGAGAGCCCTGTACCAACAAACAGCATGTAAATGCTTCTGCCAAGTGATGGACATTACCATTGCTTACATTGTATTAGCCAAAGCATGTCACATGGCCATACCACATGTCCAGGGACAGGGAAATAAAATCCTCCCATGTTTCCAATAAAAGAAAGGAACTGAATATCAAGGAACAGGAGCAATGCTGGCCACACATACTGTGTGCCTCCTTTTTCAACCTGCATTTTTTCCATGTGCTTTTGAGATCCGTCCATGTTAATGCATGTAGGTTTAGTAAGTTCCTTCTTCTTGTTGTCCAGTATTACATTGTATGATTATATCATACTATGTTTTTTTCCTACTTATGGGTTTTTAGGTTATTCCCAATTTTTTGCTAAAACAAACAATATCACTATGAACATTTTATATATATAACATGAATTTCCCTAGGTTGCTGTTCTAATTTAACTATCATTTTATGATGATGTCCATACTGAGTTGTAAGAAGGGAAGGATCAAAAGATAACTGAATCACTTGGTATACAGGCCTATCATGTAAAGTCCAGAGATGTACAGAAATTAAAGCCAACACCACACAGACCGTCTATTCATGCTTGTTCCACCTAACTTTTCCAAGTGCTCTTCTTTCTCCACTGAACAAAAAGCCAAGGTTGTTGACAATGCAGCATTCAACTACCAAATGCCAAACTCAGTTATTCTAGTAATTTTCTGCACCCTATTCAAAGTCTATTGAAAATTATGAATTGCAATTTAATATTACTAATAGAAGACACAACTTTGAAGCCTTCTGCAAATGTCAAGATGAATGAAGTGTCTGACAAGACAAAGATGAATCAACAACAATGCTTTCCACTTTAGAGTGAAAGAACCCATTGATAGTGCCATAAAATATTTCCCTAGGACAAAATGTGCTAAGGGAAAAAATTGATGTGATGGAAGGAAGGGGGTAAAAAAACATCCTCTCTTTAAAAGTCGAGGACAGGGACAAAATAATAATAAAAATTCAATTGAGACTACCTTCATAACAACTACCAAACAGGAAGGTCAGCAATGTAACTGCTTATGTATAGCTGGAGTTAATGTTAGAATTGAGAGATTTTTCATAGAGCTTTCCCCTCAAGGTGAATACACAGCATTGTCACTAAGTCATTTTTAGTAAATGGCACTTGCAGCATTGTCTTTTCTTTTCTCCTTATGTTTGCCTGGGTTGTCATTTCTTACATATTTTTAAACATCATAGGTAAAGTAGGTTTCCTTTTACACACTGCCAAAAACTCACTCTTTAACATGTGCAAGAAATGTCAGTTAACTCAAACCACCTAAAATTCTGAAATAATTTAATGGAAGAAATTCTTAATTTTTCTCAGTCACTGTTCATAAATGATCAAATTTCTACTGGAAGCCATGCAAGTTCATTATTTTCATAAGCTATCCAAGAATAAAGTTAAAAAATGATTTGTCTAAACACAAACTTCACAGACACCCTGTTTTTATTTTCAAGGAGTAGTGTTTGTGACCACCATTTAACAAGAAAACACAAGCAGATAAAAGGGAAAAAAGACAATTTTTGGTTTATTACTGATAGATCCTTCCCTAACATTTGGAAGACTGAGGCAACAGTATAGATGGAGGCTCACTGACCAGATGTCTTTGTAACAACCCAGAAGCCCAGGTTTGAATTTAGAATTCTGGGAGTCCTTGAATGAGAACATGCCACATGAGAAAGCCTGTGGCCTCTTTCACATGACTTTTCCCCACTGCATATGGTAAATGTGCACACACGTGTGTGGACACCCTAGTCTGCGCATCTCAGGTCTCCCCGAAACCCCTCCAGTCACCCTTTGGCTACTCCTTGGGCTTATGCGTACATGTTTGTATCATCATCTGCTTTCAGTGCAGAAATAGAGCTCTTTAAACAGGCACTCTGGAACCCAGGTCTCAAAGCATGGTATGCAAGAGGAAGTGTAGGTTCTGAGTAGGCAGGTCCCTTGGTCCCATAGACTCCTCTCCCCATGAGGCAGGACACAGTTGAAGGAAGACCAGAGTGGAGTCCTCTAAATCATGGGGCCCCATTCAGAGGCCACTCTTTGTAGGCCTAAAGCCAGTCTCAATTAGTAAAATTCTTTTAAGGAAATTGGCTATCAAGAAAGAACCACATATACAAAATCATCTTAGTCAGAGCCTCATTGAAAATTATAGTCCTAGCCTATAGGGGGTTGAAAACTTAAAGCAGGTGATAAAAGATTTGTAAGAGGGGTGCCTGAAAAGAGAGAAATGGATTATGTGAAATTTCAAAGGGGATGATGAGAGAAAAGAATGCTCTCATATCTAAAGAAAGAAACAGAAGAGCAAGGGAAGACTCCCCTTTCATATCGTGGACTTCTTTTTATTATATGTCCTCTCCCTCTCATTAGCTCATCTCATTCACAGTGCAGTCTTAAAAGACCCACCATGTTGTAGCACTTAGAAAATGACAAGAAGGGGACAAAGAGAATGTCAATACAAGAGTTCCCATCTTCAGCAACTTTGGAACCTGTGTGAGAAAACCAGACACTTAAATGCAATCGCAACAGAACAGAGTGAGGTAGGTTTGTGCTCAAGCACTAAAACACAGAATGCATGAGTTCAGGAAGGATAGATAGACCCAGCGTGAAGGGGCCAGAAAAGCCTGCTTCAATTCCAGAACACTCTTGTCAGATTTAATAAGATTTTAGGGTTTCCAGAAAAAAATATCTCTGTTGCTGAAGAGCAATTTCTCAATGTTCACTGTCCAGTTCTATTCCAAGTAATTTCTTTTAAAATAAAAATAAATCAGACACATGATCTAACCAAGCAAAGATAGGACTGAATGTAAGAAACTCAGAGTGTGCTCCCAACTGTGTTCAACCCCCTCCAATGATAACTGAGACACACATCAGGTGATATAATAGTCACATACGCCATCCATCTCCTCTAGAGATTTACATTTTTAAATGAGGAATATTATTAAATAAGCCAGGCGGTGAAAGACAAATACCATATGATCTCACCTATAAGTGGAACCTAATCAATAAAACAAACAAGCAAGCAAAATAGAACCAGAGACATGGAAATAAAGAACAAGCTGACAGTGATCAGTGGGGAGGGATGAGGGGGATAAGGGAAGAAAGAAGGGGAAGGATCAACTCAAGGAACATGTATAAAGGACCCATGGACAAAGAAAGCTAAGGCAGGGGTGGGAGGATATAGGGTGGACAGAGGATTGAATGTGAAATGTGGGGGGTGGGAAGGGCAAGGGAGAGTAATGGTGGAAAAATGGGGACAACTGTAATTGAACAACAATAAGTAAATAAATAAGTAAATAAATAAAATGTGGAATGTTAATATTGTCATGTACTTAATATATTGTCCTTAAATATTTAACAGTCACAATAGAAAAGATACAAGATAAGAATTGTTGACATTATACACAGGTTAAGTGTTGTTTACTGAACAACACAAAAAGCCACTTCTTTGGTTGTATGACTCACCTAGAAATACACTAAAGCAAGGCTCTGTATTAAACATGAGATTTCAAGAGATCTTTGAGGATTAAAGTGAGAAAAAGTTTTGATGAAAGTGACTCCAAAACTCCAATTATCTTGTAAGGAAGACAGAACATTGGGTGGTAAATGGAAAATTTTAGGGGTTGTATTACGGACAATGAGGGTAAAACCCACTCCTGTGTGTCTCCTCAAGTCTCAGTGCTGTACAACAACACTGTTTTGCTTCTGACACCAGATGTGTGGGTGTTCTTTTACACATCAAGCAACTCTTCCATACCATCTGGGTTTCCTACAATTTCACTCAATTCTGACACTATTTACCTGAAGATAGCATCAAATCCCACAGGTTAAGGGTTCAGTCCTAGAAGACCACCCCCCTTTTGTATGCTAATCACAAATGCAGGTGATTCTGACCAATCAGCTGTAAACTAGAGGTAACGGTGGTCTCCTCTTTGGGTTACATTCATTGGCTAGAGCAGCTTATAGAGTTCAGGAAAATAGTCTACATACTGCCTTACAGTTTACTAGAAAGGACACCACTGAACAGCTAGATGAGGAGATACAAAGTGCAAAGCCCAGAAAGGTCTCAAACACAGGAGTTTCTTCCTGTCCCCATGGAGTTTGGGGTATGCCACCTGACCAGCATATAGATGTGTTCTTGTAAATCAACCCAGAAGCTTTCCAAACCCAGTCTTTCTGGGTTTTTATGGAGGCTTCATTTTACAGGCATACTTGATTAATCATTGGCCAATGATGACTTATTCAACTTCCAGTCCTCTCCCATACCAAATGGTCAGGGGTTGGGGCTGAAAGTTCCAAGCCTGTAATCACGTGGTTAATTCCACTGGCAACATGACTCTCATCCTTAGGGACCTTCCTCATTAACATGAATTCAGGTATGTTTGAAGGGAGCTCATTATAAATAACAAGACACTTCCATTTTTATCACTTTGGGGCTATTTCAGAACTGAAACTATTTGAAAACAAAAGACCAAAAATTATACCAAAAGATTCTTCCATTGTTCGTATAGCTTACAACATTACAGGGGATTTAGGAGTTGTGAGCCAGGAACGAAATATGAATATTAAATATGTATTTCTTACTATAAATCACATTTATCACAGAAACCAATGGATTCATCAAGAACAGACTCCAAGATTGATGGAGAAGTAATGTTAGCAAGTTGGCAGTGTGAGAAGATATCTAGGTCTCTCCCCTTGAAGTTACAACTTGGACAACTATAATTTAACAAAGGACTCCCTGTCAAGACATAACTCCTCTGAGAAATCCATGTTTTGAGACACTTGAAGGTGGACCTATCCGAGCAAACAGGGAAGATCAGATGAGGGAAAGGTAGATATGGGAGCTGCAGATGCAGTCTGGCATGGCCCCAGCAGGCATTATAGCAGTGAAGGGTCAGGGTGCAACTCCCACGGGGAAAATTGGAGGAGCAGAGACAGCAATAGGGCCTGGGTGGCTGGCACACATTGAGGCTGAGTCCAGACTCAGGGTCAGAGAATAGGTGCAAAGGGTGGAAGTGTTCCACAACTCATCATCACAAGACAAAGGAATCCACAGATTTGGGAACCTGCCCATCCATCTTCCTGATGCCCACCTGGGAGTAAAATCCTCACTCCCAAAAGGACAAAAACAACTTTCCAGGATAAATGGTCTGTACTCATTGCACTTAAACCCACTAGAAAGAACAGAGCTGCAGATGCTGAATCCATTTCCCTGACCACCCCTTCCCCACCCATCGCCATGGGGCCTATAGAAACAGCTGGGTCATTTCAGACAGAATAGTTCCACCAGTGGCTTCTGGCTACAGGAAGGTAGCACCAGGAATATACAGGCCAGAAGACCCATAGCCCACCACATCCCACCATAGGGGTAGTATCCTAAGAGCAAGGCAACTGGGTCATAATGGGGATGCCTGCCTTCTCAGGGAGTACAGGGCATTTTTTATAGCCAAGGCTACACTGCCCCATGGAGATACCAGAAGCCCTAGTAGTACAGGTAAGAGAAAAATAAAAACTTGAACTTCAGTACCACTTACTATAAAACAAAGGAAAACCCTCTACTTATCAGCTTACCAAAGAGAGTCAGACACTTAAAAAAGAAGATTTCATTCCCACAAATGCCCAGGCAGAAAAACAATCTATCAAGCACAATGAATAACCAAGGTAAGAAGGGAGTTCAGAAAGAAAATAAAAAATCTCCAGAAAATAAACTTAAAGACATGGAAGATTGATTTAAATGACAGAAAATTCAAGATTGCAGTTCTGAAAAAACTCAGCAATATATAAGAAAAGTCAAAAAACAATTCAGTGAGCTCAGAAATAAAATCAATGAACAAAAGAAGTATTTCACCCAAGAGATTGAAACTATAAAAGGAACCAAACAGAAATTCTGGAGCTGAAAAACTCAATAAATGAGATAAAAAATGAACTAGTGAGCATAGGCAATAGAGCAGACCAGATGGAGAAAAGAATTAGTGATATTGAAGATTGAAATCTAGAAATGACTCAGGTAGAAGAAGAGAGAGAATTGAGAGTAAAAAAATGAAAGAATTCTACAAGGACTTTTTAACTCCATTAGAAAACGCAATATAAAAATAACAGGTATACCCGAAGGACAAGAGAGGGAGAAGGAAACAGAGAGCCTACCTACTCAAACAAATATCAATGAGAAATTCCCAAACCTGTGGGAAAAAACTGGATCTTCAAATTTAAGAAGCTAACAGAATACCTAATTATCTCAATCCAAAAAGGCCTTCTCCAAGGCACATTACATGAAAGCTGTCAAAAATTAATGTCAAAGGAAGAAGTGTCAACGCAGCCAAGGAAAAGAAAATGTTAACCTATAAAGAAAGCCCCACTGAATTATCATCAGATTTTTTCAGCAGAAACCCAACAAGCTGAATCAAATATTCAAGTTATTGAAAGAGGGAAATTACCAGCTAAGAATAATATATTCAGCAGAGTTATCCATTAGATATTAAGGAAAAATAAAAGATTTGCCAGACATACAGAACCTGAGGGAATTTACCATAACACCTAAATTACAAAAAATGATGAAGGTACTCTTCTACCTGAAATAAAAAGATAAAGGAATACAAAACTGTGAGTAAGATGACTAACAGATGGACAGAAGCTAGAAACTACAACTACTGTTCAGAATAGGTAGTAAACACTTCAATATAACACAAAGAAGAAGATTTCATTCCCACAAATGCCCAGGCAGAAAAATAACCCATCAAGCACAATGAATAACCAAGGTAAGAAGGGGGAGTTCAGAAAGAAAATAAAAAATCTTGAAACAAAACAAGAGCTACTGCAATTTTCAAATGAAAACACAGCACAAAAAGGAATAGTTTGTGACAACAAAAACATTAAAAGGGTTGGGAGAAAGGACTGAACTTGCACAGGTGAGTGGAGATTAAATGTAATCAGAAAAAATAAAGGGCTATTGTACACATGAATCTTTTTCTTGCATAAACCTAATTGTAACCACAAAACAAAAACCTAGATTTGAGATACATAACATTAAGAAAAAATAAATGGAGGGGAAAAAATCATAGAATACCAACAAACTAAAATAACAGAAACAGAAGGGAAAAGAAAATAATAGAGACACGGAACTACCAGAATAAAAACATAAAATTGATATAGGAAATCTTCATATATCAATAATCAACCTAAATGTAAATGGACCAAACTCATCAATTGAAAGACACAGAGCAGTGGGACACATTTTTTTAAAAAAACAAAACCCAACTACATGCTGCCTTCAGGAGAAACATCTCAGCTGCAAGGACAAACATAAACTCAAAGTGAAGAGGTGGAAAATGAGACTCCAAGCAAATGGTATCCAGAGAAAAGCAGGAGTATCCAAACTTAATCATACAAAACAGTTTTTTTTTAAAAAGGGTAACAAGAGACAAAGATGGACATTTTAAAATGATAAAGGGGAAAATACATCAAGAAGACATAATACTTATTAATGTTTATGCATTTAACCTGGAGGCACTAAAATATATAAAGCAATTATTAACAGACCCAAAGGGAGAAAGTAACTAAAATACAATGAAAGTAAAGAATCTAAATACCCCATTGACAGCAATGGATAGGTCATCCAAACAGAAAATCAATAAGGAAGCATTGGCCTTAAATGACACAGACCAGATGGACATAATCAATATTAATACAGCCTTTCATCCCAAAACACCAGAATATACATTTTTCTCTAGTGCACATGGAACATTCTCAAGGACAGATCATATGTTGGGGCACAAAACTAGCCTCAACAAATTTAAGTAGATTGAAATCATTCCAAACATATTCTCCAACCACAATGCTTTGAAACCAGAAATCAACTGCAAAAAAAGAAGGTGGGAAAAAAAAATATGTGGAGATTAAACAACATGCCACTAAGGAACAATTGGGTCAAAGGGAAAAATAAAAGATATTAAAAGATGCATAAAGACAAATGAGAATGACATATAAAAATTTGGGGGATGAAGCAAAGATAGTAATAAAAGGGAAGATTTATATCATTACAGGCCTATCTCAAGAAACAAGAAAAATCTCAAATAAACAACCTAACATCTCAATATAAAGAATTAGAAAAAGAACAAGTGAAGCTCAAAGTCAGTAGAAGCAAGGAAGTAAATAATAAAAATTCTCTCTGCACTGCCAAGAGAAGGATATTGGGGAGGAATAATTTTCTCTTCTTTCCTTCTAGGTTCATTGACTGTTCTAATAATTAAATTGAAATGAGGCATTAATAGGAAGAAAATAAATTTTATACATGTGGGAGCCCCATAAAACAATGAGACTCCCTAGCAGTCAGGTACTTGAAGCTTATACACCGTCCTGAGCTAAGGAGGCTGGGGCTTCAAAGTATTTGAAGACAACTCCCAGGAAAATAAGAAGAGAAATTGTTTGGTAAACTGATGTTTGCCATGCAGAGAACTCTTTCTAATGTAAAAAATTTCTCTCTGATAATAACTCTCTTCCTGGGACAGGCCCCCCAATATAATTCCATTTTTTAAAAAGGATTTTATTTATTTTTAGAGAGAGGGGAAAGGATGGAGAAAGATAGGGAGAGAAACATCAGAGTGAGGTTGCCTCTTGCATGCCCCCTACTGAGAACCTGGCCCACAACTCAGGTATGTGCCCTGACTGGGAATCAAACCCATGACCCTTTGGTTTGCAGGTCGGTGCTCAATCCACTGAGTCACACCAGCCAGGGTCTGTCTAATTTCTTTTAGGCAGTTAAGGGGAAGGTAAAAAGCTCTTCCTGAATCTGCTGGATCTCAATCATCTGTAGCTTGAAAAATCCACATACCAAAGTGGCACATTCTGGGGCAGCTGGCCAGCTATTCCACTTATACAAGGAAGCAATGTGTGGATCAGAGCAATCCACTTCCCCCTAGCAAAACTCAGTCTGGATTGGCCAAGACCCAACCTTGGCCACAGACAAGGGAGCGAGCTCTGCACAGACCAGCAGAACCACTCAGAAGATTGCAGCTCAGACCACCCAACCTCCAATCTAAACCTAAACCACAGGCTCAAAGGAAATAATAAGTGGTTTTTGTTTTAAGCCCTGAGCTCTGAGATGACAGCAATTAACTGAGACAATGTTCAAAATACCTTGAGGAAGTATTTTCACTTTGAGCATAATAAAGAAAGTAGAAGACATGACACTAAAAAGCTACAGAGAAATTCTCTAGCAATGACATAAGTGCATATAAACAAAGGCTATCACAAAAGCAATTAGAGCATCTGAAATGCCAAAAATACATCAGTATTGCTAATAAGGGGAAATAAAACAAGTGTCAGTAGTCTAACCTCAAGAGACTACCCATAGCCATATGTACCTGTATGTAATTAATATACCCAAGATAGCAGTCTTCATTTTGTCCTTACTAAATATTTTTCAGCTAACAAAGTTCTTCACTTCATATTGTAAAATAATATTTCTGTATCTTCCATCAAGATGTATAATCATGATAATAGTGTTAAGATGATTTATAAGCCCTGGCTGGTGTAGCTCAGTGGATTGGGTGCTCGCCTGTGAACCAAAGGGCCACCAGTTCAATTCCCAGTCAGGGCACACGCCTGGGTTGTGAGCCAGGTCCCCAGTGGGGGTGCAACCACACATTGATGTTTTTCTCCCTCCCTTCCCTTTTCTCCCTCCCTTCCCCTTTCTCTAGAAATGAATACATAAAGTCTTTTCTTAAAAAAGATGATTTATAAGCTAAATGCAGAAGACTAAATATGTCTATATTTTCCTATCTCCACAAATTCCATAAAATTCTTTACACAGTTGCATCAAGTTGATGGCACTAAATCTACACACACACACACACACATACACACACACATATATTTACACACACACACAGAGAACACACGTATGTATGTATATACATACACATATATATCTCTGTGTGTGTATATATACATATATATATATATATATAAATTGGTGAACATTTTTATAAGGTGGAAAAAGCAAAATCTAATGACAGAACTCCACTTTGAGACAAAATTGGTTTATTATTTAGGATATCATCAGTCTCAAGAATTAATTCAATAAATTTTAGGTCTAGCACAGACATTCAAAGTTTTTTCTTCTGTTTATCAATGAAACTCCATATTCTTTCTGAACAAAGCCTCTAATCTTAGTACTTTTGTTCACACCATGGGATTAAAAGAATCCAGTCAGATATCTAGAATCAGTTTAAATCAGGTCAGATGGAACTTTGTGAGCTCTGTGCTAGAAATGAAAACTAGAAAAGAAAGAGGAGTTGATTGTTTTTTCCAAACAGTATATAATCCAGTTCTATCATTCAGGTGTATGGGTATTCACAGGGTAGAGCAGATGGGGCAGGTGTGTTGAGGGGTGGGGACAATACTAAGCAATTGAGCAATTGAGAAGAAAAGGTAATTTTGAGCTAGAGTCATTATGGGAAGCTCCATGGAGGAAACGGTACATATATTGGACTTCAGATCAAGAGACAGGCTGCTGCCCAGCCAGAGGACGACAATCATTCAAAAACCAACAACAATAACCAGAAAACCTAACACAAAAAAAGTTATTAAACCAAGATTAATCAAAGTTCATATACAATATGAATGATACCTCTTAGACCATAAACAAACATTCATTTCAATCCAGCGCCGCATCTGAAAATAAATGCCCTTTGGTGATTTACAATCTCTTATTTTAGAAGACCAAGGATTTCTTCTTATTGTGAAAGACTTATTGCCCCATGAATCAGAAGCGAGGATTAAGAATATTTTAAGGAAGATAGACAAGTAACAAACCAAAAGATCTATGACTTCCCCAAGGTCACTTAACTTCAATCCTCCCTTTTCCTTTTCTCCTCCTACCTATTTCTGCCATACATTTGATTCAAAAATAGTAGGACTGCACATATCTCCTGCATTTAAGGAGTAGTACCATACAAGTGAACAGAGTATAGCATCTACCAAGAACCACGAATAGACTTTGCAACAAAGTTGACCCTCCTACCAATATTAAGCTTCACTAGGCACCAAATAACCTGATGTTCCCTGTCCACATTTGACAAAACAATAAAGCAAAATCTAAAAATTTATTGTTAGATAAAAGCTTTGAGCCAGTAGCTTTCCTTTGTCACTTCCTTATCATATAAAAAGGATATAAATCTTCAATATTTAGATTCCCCCTGGAACAGTTCTGCACTTTGAGCATATTATTTTTCTACAGGAAGCCTATGGTTGTGATGTAAATAAGCAATAGGCCATAAAGCAAATTTCCTGATGTCTCCTTGTGTGGAGAGAAGCAGGCAGTGTGGGCTGGATAGCAGTGGGGTGGGGTGACGGAAGTATGGAAGGAAATCTGGGATCTTCTTCACCAAAATGTTTCCTCCCTGTGTGAAAACCCCGCTGCTAACAGAGAACAGAGCTCCAGTTCACAAACTTCTGAAAGCCAAAGCTTTCAAGCTAATGTTGCTTCAAGGCCCATCACTCTGCCAAAGGTTGCAGCACCTTAATTTGTCACTGTCAAGCAGGCAAATTTCTCTCAGGTCTGCTTATTGTTGTTCTGTTCTGCTGTCTCTGGACACACCAGCTTGCTAATACAACAAGCATGCTGGAGATGAACTTCTGGGACTTCAGACAAAGCTCATTACTCTGGCCGCCTGCTGTGGTAACTGTCCTAGCAAGAGTGATGTGACTCAGGGAAGGATAGTTGATAGGGCACAGGCTGTCTGAATGTTGTTGTGCTCTGCCACGATGCCTTCAAGAGAGGATGCTGATGAGCAGATATCTGTTTTTCTGACGCTTGACATTGAATTTGAAATACTAATTCATAATATATGAAAGGCTTCATCCATCTTCCTACTAGAGGACCCAAATCAATCCCTCCGTGAGCAGGGAGAACTGATGTCTGAGCCCAGAGGATTTCTCTCCAGAAGTCTCCAGAGAGAGTTCCTTGTAGTTGTACCAAAGGACCTCTGTAGAAAGTCCCATGTGAGGTTTTCAGGGCCCCTCACCTGCATCTAATGTAAGGGACTCTGAATTCTCTACGTCACAAGTTCAGCAAAAAAGCTTCAGCTCCAACCTCTCTCTCATATGCATATATTTTTCCCTGTGCTGTGCAATTCTGTAGCTCTTGTTTTGATTTGAGAGTTTTTCACCACAGAACAAGATTTTTGTGTCATTTCCCAAAAGGCTCTGGAAAAAATAATTCTTAATGCTGACACGTGATGTAGAAGTGTACAGTTAAAGGTCAGCAGAAGCCAATATTTACAATGGTATTCAGAAATGATAGGACAGTTAGTTAGAAAACCTTCCAAAACCTTTATAATAACTCTCTTCCAAGGGTCCTTGCTATAGGATCAGCTCATAGTTGAAAACGGCCTTACAACAAAGACATTCAGTGCTTGCAAAATGACTGCAAAACATTCAAAACTTCCCCCCTCAACCATTCAAAGAGGGAAGCTCCACATTGAGGCTCACCCCAGAGAAAAAACTGGCCCTTGGGGATCGGGGCCAGATGAGTGAATGTTGTCAGGACATTTGAATTCCACAGGAACACCTCAGCACTCAGGTGCAGATAAAAGTAGGATTTGGGTTTATAGGCACCAACAGTTCAGGTCGCTGCAGTTTACACTGTGTCTGCTATTTTTCTTTCCTTACTGCAAACTTCTTCCTTTCCACTATCATTTGCTTCTTCTCCTCACATTTCCATGCCAGTCACTTTCCAAGAGTGAACTTCTGGCTTCATTTCCATTCTGAATGACTTCTAGATTGTTTCTTTCTCTGTGTCCTTTGAAATCCCCCCTTCCTTGGTTTCCTTGATGTTACCCTTTCTGGGGTTTCCTGCTCCATCTCCCCCAACTGCTCCTTCCCATCTCCCTTGCCTACCCCCAAGGTCATCCTTTGTCCCTCTCCAGAGCCCCTACACCAGTGGTTCACACCTGGCTGCCCATTAGAATCACCAGGTGAGATTTTTAACATTCTGATGCCCACATTGCAGCCCCAGAGCAGTTAAACCAGAATCTCTGAGGTGGGATGCAGGCACTGGAATTTTTAATTTTCTTTCTTTTTTTTCATTGTTATAATTTACTTACATGCCATGAAATATACAAATCTTTGATATCATTTGGCAAATGTATACACTTGTGTAACCCACCTCCCTGTCAAACCCACCTCCCTGTCACAATATAAAACATTTCTGACACTCCAGAAAGTTTCCCCAAGTTCCTATACAATCAATCCTTACCCTATCATCTCCCAATAGTAACCAGTGTTTTGATATTCACCACCATGGATTAATTTTGCCTCATTTAGAACTTCACACAAATGGAATCATATAGTACAGACCTTTTGTGTCTGGCTTCCCTTGCTTAACACAGTGTTTTTCAAGCCCATCTATGATGTTGCATATAACAGTGGTTTGTTCCTTTTCATTGCTGAGTGGTAATTCCTTGTATGTAAAGAAGTTCTGAAGAGGCGTCCCCAAGATGAGCCACTTCGGCATGTGAATTATTCTGAGCTGAAGGGAATCGAGACCCTGCAGGCTCAAGAGAAACTTTTACCTCTCCCTTAAAGAATTCAAACTGGGGTCTTGCCCACAATAAGAATTATCACCAAAAATGACTTTTTATGACCTATCTATAGGCAGCTCAAACTTCTAATTACTGAACATCTGCTGTTCTAGTCTACAACAGCCTTCCTCCCCTCTGAAGACTCTGGTCTCTTCATTCCTTGGTTCAGGACGCCACATGTACTTCATTTTACCTTTCTGTCTTGGAACCTCTCATGTATGTGGGGTTCCTGCAAGTATGTACAATTAATTTTGGTTATTTTTTTCTTGTTAATCTGTCTCATGTTGATTTAACTATTACACAAGCCAAAAGAACCTAGAAGGGTAGAGGAAAATTTCCTCCTCCCCAACAAACTACTACACCTTCATTTTTTAAAAGCCATTCTGATGGCAGACAGCTGAATTACTTCCAGGTTGAGGTTATGAATGAGGGTACTATGTATATTATTGGACAAGTCTTCTGATGTGTCATATCCTTCCATTTTCCTTGGATAAATGCCTAGGAGTTGAATTGCTGGGGCATATGGTAAATGTGTATTTATTTAACTTCATAAGACATGCTCAAACAGCTTCCCGAAGTGGGTTGTAGCATTTTTACAGTCTCACCAGCAATCTATGAAAGTTACTGTTGTTCCACATCTTTGCAAACATTTGGTATTGCTCATCTTTTTTATTTTAGTTATTCTAGTGGGTGTGCAGTGTAGGCATCAGTATTTTTTAAAGCTGTCTACGTGTTTCTAATGTGTAGTCAAGCCTGAGAACTAGAGGGTGTCTCAGTCTAAACTATTACAATTAAGAGTGTCCAAAAAAGAATGGGTTGCTTTATGAGCTAATAATTTCCTCTTCACTAGAAGAACAAAGTGCAAATCAGGAATGGCATATAGGAAGTACTTTTTAATCTTTAACATCCACACAGATTCCCTGGAGCTCCTGTTCACATGCAGATTCTAATTCAGTGGGTCTGGGGTGGGGCCTGAGAGTCTTCATTTCCAACAGGCTCCCACATAATGTCGACGATCATGGTCTAGAAACCACATTTTGAGTACTAAGGGTCTAGAGGCAGTTCTTATATTAGGTAAGAGATTTGAAATAAAACTGAGAGTCTGTCTTAAGCTATGATTCCAAATTCTAGTGACTTTCACATCCTCCATTCTATACTTTGCACATGCTGCTGCCTCTGAATATTTCTATTGGGATGCCCAAATATTGTGTCAATGCCATATGCATAAGTAAAGTTGTATCCCAAATGGCTGCCTGTCCAAACCTCCCTGTTTATACTTGACATTAACACTACTTATCAGAGCTGTCATTCTCCTTGTCACAGAGGCAACTTTGAATAGAATTTCTCCTTTCTCCCACATAACCAGTCATTTTCCCCTCATAAGTACTCATCATCAGCACCTTTCAAATCTCCTTTAATTTAATTCAGCCCACATTTACTGCACACCCACCCGTCTGTGAAAGGCATGATAGGAGGGAGTATGGAATTCACAGGATTAGGTTCCACCCTCCAGTGAGGGAGCAGATGCAAACAACTATGTAGTACAAAAAAAGAACATAAAGAGCCCTTTCTATAAGATCAGTCTAGTCTTCACTCCAACTGCTCCCAATGCAGGACAGGCTAGAGTGTCCACTACTGTGAACAGCCACTTTACAAGGAGGGAATGATACCACATTTTTCATATCCTAACTACCTGCACACTCCATTTGAGCTTGTCTTCTCCAAGAAGCACTTTCATCACATTATTCCTCTGCTCAAAAGCCTAAAATATTTTCCCATCCTAACACTAACCACACCCATTCGAAATCCCTCTACCTGGTTTTCAGGCTTCTTCAAAATCTGTTACCAGCCTGCAGGTCATACAGAACTTCTGGCTCCAGAACTAATTAAATGTCACCTATTTAGCATGGCCTTCCCTGACCAGGAATGGCCCCCAGTGATCTCTCCCTCTTCAGGAATTCTCAAGTGCCAACAAGTACATACAAAAAGTAATGTCTTATCCCATTCAGGTTGCTGTGACAACATTTCAGACTGGATAACTTATAAACAACAGGCAATCATTTCTCACAGTTCTGAAGACAGGAAGCCCAAGATAGGGTGTCAGCTTGTTAGAGTAAGGGCCCTCTTATAGGTCACAGACTTCTAGTTGTGTCTTTACCTGGTAGAAAAGGGCAAGGCAGCTCTCTGGAGCATTTTTTTATAAGGGTATCAATCCCACATTGGGGGTTGGGTTTCAACATATGAATTTTCAAGACATATTGAGACTACAGCAAGTAATTTAGTACTTAATGGTTTGATCTTCTTATTTTTCTTAATTGTCTTCTGTGGTTTTTTTCTTATTTAATTAAAAGGTACATTAAGATGGGGTTCTTGTCCTATTCATCCATCAAATCCCACAGAGCACCTTGTTAATATTTACTGGAGGAAGAGGGAAGACATAGGAGAAAGGAAATGAATATTAATTAAAATTTTCCTATTTGTCAGACACCTTGGGATTTTCTTCATAGAGAGCAACTGATTTAATACTCACGATCATTCCAGGAGGTATTATTATTAAATTGACTTAGGTTCCTGAAACCAGCAGTATCAGCATCAACTGGACACTTGTTAGAAATACAGATTTTGGGCCTCACTAGATCTATTCAATCAGAAACCCTGGGAGTGGAGCCCAGCAGGGTTTACTTCAACAAGCCCTCCAGGGGATTTTGATGCACACTAAGGTTTGACATTCACTGAACTAGAGTTAGAATAAATTAACCAAAGTTACAGAAGTTGTTAGTAACAGAGTTGGTCAGTCTGAGACCAAAAGCCATTCTCTTAATATGACATCATACTGTTTCCTTGGCCATTTAATATGCCCTTTTGGATAATGTCTAAAATGACAAGCCTTAATAAATCCCATTTTTCATTTCAAGACTCTAGAGGAAAATGTTCATGGGAAAAAAGTGATTAAACAATTTTAAGTCTTCCCCAAAATGACTGTAGTTGTAGAAATCATTATGATACAAGAAGTTCATACTTCTGTTGACATGAATTTGGATTTCCAGGAGGCTAGAAGTTCAATGATTTAGAAAATTGGAATTGAATCTCTATTCTAAACCTTGTGTGTTATAGGTAGTATACATAAATTGGCATCAAAATAATATAGTACCCATATTTAAAAATAATAAAATAAATACTAAACAAGAACTTAATTTCCATGATAATCAAATATTCCATAGTAAATGGTAAAGACTGCCTGAGCTTTTAATAGGCATAGCAATCTCACTTGCCTTAATCGTTGGATAAAGGAAAGGAATCTATATCCACTAATCAAGTTCCATAGCCTTGCCATTCTCTTAGAGGAAAGAGACTCTACTGTCCCAACAGTCTACTCAGAGAGCCCACCAGGAAAACTCGACTCACAAGCCAGAAGTTGTGATCATCTTTTCAACACATGCAAAGACATAAGGGAGGCAGTATTTTACTGTCAATTTTATACTTTTAAAAAAAATCATTGCTCTTCTAGAGAAATGGGGTGTGGCCAGGAAAAGGGCTACTCCGTCACTTGTCACACACTGCACATTCTTGGGGAACCTGGAGCTCCCGTTCGTAGATGATCAAGCATGCTTCTGTGTCTGGATTTGTACATAGCAAAGCAGCTCTCTCACTGCCATCTATTGAAAATCAGCCCCCCACTCAAGGATTTGTATAAAAAGACAAAAAATAAATGAATAAAAAATAAGAATAAAGACAAAACAAAGCAAAAAAATATCATTGTTTACTTGACAGCAACAAGATTAGGTTGATATTTTATTAGGATCTAAAGAAGAAATTCTGCTACAACAAAAAGACCCATTTTTTTTTAATCTCTGAGAACTGCTCTGTGGGCTTTTGTGTTTGCATGTAAAAACTATATTACTGCTTTCCATATAAGTTGCTATTAAAAATCTATTTAAAATCAGTCATGGACCATCCATACTGGCTAAGCCTTTCCAATATTGGCCACTTAGACAAGTCTTCTAAAAATGTTGCCTCTTAACAGACTCAACTGAACACTGTAAAGGAATGAATGATTGTCAAAGATGAAAGGGACCTTAAGGATCATTTAGTTAAATTCCCTTATTTTGCAAGTGATGAATTTGAAGCCCTGGAAATTAAGGTGACTGCTTCTGGGACATTATCAATGGCCCCAGGACCCAGAATCTGTCTCCTGACTCTTACGTCATTCAGCCTCTCCCAAGCCTAAGTAACTCAGAATGGCAGGGGTGGTCACCACAGAAACAATGCCCTCTAAAATTCAGTGCAATTCATTACTCATTTGCCTGATTCAGAAGTTTTTAAAGGAACTCATTAAAATGAACAAAGTAAGGTTAAATAAAATTTCTCAGTCTGACTTATCCCTTCAGTGACAAAGAGAAATGTACGTAGGGAGTGGAATATTATTCCTTAGTTCCCAAGTTTCTCCAAAGGGAAAAGCATTTTCACTCTACTCCACAATGGGAATGAGAAAGGAAGACATCTACTCAGCTTCTTCCTCCATACGTTGAGCCAGGCCTCCCCAAGAGAAGGAGGAGATGGTTCTCATGGAAATGACAGGATTGGGAGATACGTGTGGGCTTGGATTCTTCTAGGCTGGTTTCCTTCCAAAATTCCTGTTCTCAGGATACATATAAATATGTCATTTTTAGCAATTCAAGCAGATATTTTTACCCTCATTTATGTAACTCTATAACCTATTTTTCAGTTAGGGAAGAAGCTGATATCAACTCCCTCAAACCTCAATGAGAACAAGATTTTTCATCCATGCGAAAGTCAGCTACAACAACAATTACTACTACAACAACAAATCTTGGTATCAGAATGATATCTGAAAAAAGAAATTCTAGGCATAAAACATAAAACTTAAAAGCATTTAGATGGTAATATAGACACTGTCTTCATAGCATCAGGGAAAGGTAGGGTTCTTATAAATAAATCTATAAAATCACAAACAGCACTAACAAAAGAAAACAACTGATTATAGAGGCTACAGTAAAATTATAAATTTCTGTTCATCAAAAAACACAATAAAAAGAGGTAAAAGATAATCCACAAGTATTATATCAAACAACGGACTGATATCCAGAATATACATAGAAAGATAACTTCCATGAGTCAGTTAAAAAAATGTAAAATTATCTAAGGACAGAGATACTTTATAAAATAGGAAATCTAAGTGGCAAATAAATGTAAAGATGCTTGGCTTTTTTACTAATTAGGAAAACATAGATTAAAACCACGGTAAGATGCTAATTAAATACTCAGCAGACCAGCAAAATTCAGAAATCTAACATTACCAAAAGTTAGGAAGGAAATTGAACAATGAGCACATAAATTTTAAAGTACACCACATTGAAATGTGATCATCATTACCTAGGAAACTTAGACATGTGTCTTGTGCAAAACATGATCACAAATTCTTGCTAGTCTTGTATGCATGCCTCTTCATAATGTGAGCTTGCTGAATGAGAGAATCTAGGGCCATCTCATTCTAGCTGAAGTTCCAGACAACTGCAGCCACATGGATGAGAAGAAACCAGCAAAAGAATTGCCTACCTGAACCCAGACTAACTCGCTGACCCACAGAATTTATGAGCAAATAAAATGGTGGTTCTTTTGAGTTACTATGTTTATGATGGCTTGTTACACAGAAAGAGATAACCAATTCATTGTTCAAATCCTTTGACTCAGGAAATCCACTCCTAGTTTTTTGTACACTAGAGAAACTCCCAAGGGAAACACAAATGCCCCCCTCCAAATATATACAAGAACATTCATAGAGGCATTGTTCATAATGATCCCAAACTGGGAAAAATTCCAATGTTCATGAACAGAAAAGTAGATCAATAAATTGTGCATATTTATAACTTAACATACTCTATAGCTTTATAATTAGACTTGATCTATACCTATGTATTATACATTCTCCTGTATATATGATATATTTCACAAATTATTTTGAATGAAAACAGTCATCTGTATATTTGGTGAAATATGTGAACAATTTCATTTTTCAGGAGCAACCAATATAGCAAAAACACAGATGCCCAAAGATCACCAATACTTTGGGATGGCTCATAAATTAATTTTAGTAAAGACAGATGAAGGTGATTTGCCAGGAAAGGAAAATGTTGATTTAATAGAGTTTGTCATCTACTTTGACATAAGGCCAAGTATGGCATCCCCTAGGTTTTTGACCCCTTGCACAATTCTTTATATTATTAATATACCTGGTGGCAGGGATGAGTCAGTTTGGCTTTCAGAGAAAAGCTCAAAGGCAAAGCAGACTGTTAAGCTTTGGCCCCTCCCTACAGGTGAGAACAGAGGCAAACATGAGACTCCACATTTCTTTTCCATCCCCCAAAATCTACAGAAACTAGTCCTCTGAGAGAATTAAACTATGAAATCAACATATAACAGACTAGAGTACATATCTTCAGACTCAGTATAGCAGATTGTCTCTTCATTCCCAATTCTCCACTCCTCCCTCTTTTCTTACTGTTTACATCTATGGACTTTTCAGTTTAAACCCCCCTTTGAGAAGAGTGTACTTTCCCACTCTATTGATGCTGAAATTGGCCCTGTGATTTTTCGTAGTCGATGGAGTGTGGGAAAGGTGACAGTGTGACAGTTCCAAGCAGAGGCCTTAGGAAATATGTTTCTGCTTGCTTCTCTGTGCTTCTGTGATTTTTTCCATTGGAAAATTATACTCCAAGCAGTCTTGGCTCCAGAAGACAGGAGAAACAGACTTGAACCTGACCAGAACCCACGTGTCCATCCTGGCCCAGCCAAGTTCAGCCTGGATCAGCTGAATCACAGCTGACCTACAGACCTAGGAGCTTGAACACAAATGTTTGTTGCTATAACCTCTGAGATTTTCAAGTTGTTCATTTCACAGTAAAAACTCACTAATATAGTCATCTTAAAGAAACAATCTCTCCTGGGCCAATGTCAATCAGAATGCAATAGGCGGACAGCCACAGAAATATGGAAAAGAGAAAGCCTGAAAGGCAAATTTGCCTATTCAAGAACCACCCAGAGGGGATGCAAACCATATCCAATGACACAACCCCTCTGATGTGTGTGGCAGGCATATATTTAACAGAGAAGTTGTCACAAACTTTAAACATTCATATTATACAATCAATTCTTTTTTTTCTGATTCCATACTCCACCACAGAAACTTGTTGCTGTAATTTGCCTTCATGTGTAGCTTATCTACAGGGACAGAGTATGCTGGTTGTTGAAATAATTAAATAACATGACATATGTAAATAAGGATGCTCAGCGCCTTGAACACAGCAGAGCTCGGTAAGTTTTAGTCTCCTTATGTCCTTCACAAAGCCCTCTAGAGCCATCTGCCAAATGAAGGCAGTGCTTCCCACTGTCCACAGCAGGAACTAGTTCTTACTAAGACTTAACACTTTGGATTTTATCCTTCTCCACATGAGTCCTGTTTAACAAAGACAGGTCAAAACACTTTCCTAGAACCACATCTTTAGTGTACGCTTTGACCCTTAGAAAAAAGACTTTCACAGAGAAACGTGGGCATACTTCCAGCATCTATAACTTCACATTTTAGTGAGAATTATAGGCTATATAAATACAGACTGTTCCTGACGTGACTTATGATAGTTTGACTTACAATTTTCAACTTTATGATGGTATGAAAGTGTGGGAGAGGGCAAAACTGTCCTCTACTTTCAAGGTTCCTTCAGCTGGTCTAATAATCAAATGGACATTAGAGATTAACAAGAGAAAATGACCAAATTTGACTACATACATATATATGGGAACCCCACATACATGAGAGTCAGATACCCCACATACATGGTAAGTTCAAAGACAAAAAGGGAAAATATGGTATGTATGACATTCTGAGCTAAGGATAAAGTAAGACCTTGGAGCTTTGCGGGGTGGAGGAGGAGAGAAAGCCATATACAGAATTATAAGAATAGATACTCAGCAATTAGAAGTTTGTCCTGTCCTATAAATAGGTCAAAAATGCTTATCTCTAAGAATCTATTACTATGGCCAAGGCCCCTGATTCAAGTTTTTCGAGGTAGTTACAGGGCAACAGAAGTTTCTTTTAAGAGCCAGTGTCTTGGCTGCCCTCAGCTCAAAACCATCTACAATACCATAGAGGCACATCTTGAGGTGACTTGTTCTGAGCCCCTCAAAATCAATATACATTCAGTAGAAAACCATATGTGGTATGACACTCTCTCATGATGCTGGGCTACAGTAAAGAGCCCCAGCTCCCAGTCAGCTGCATGACCATGAGGTTAAACAACTAATACTCTCCAATGTAGTCATTATGTGAGATGATTTTGCCCAACCATAGACTAATGTAAGTGTTCTGAGCACTGTTAAGGTAGGCTAGGCAGGCCAAGCTATGCTGTTCTATAGGTTAGGTATATTAATCAACTCTTAATGGGTTTATTGGTCATAACCCTGTCATAAGTTGATTAGTATCTGCAGATCTGAAATCAAACCCAGTTTCCCAAATGCCTGATGAGATTCTTCCTCCTTATTTAACCAAGTGATTTCATTAAGCCTGGGACTCCATTTTCAAAAAATGTTAACTTCAACAATCTGCATATGGCCTAAGCCTTTTTCTATCGTTCACATTTAATTCTTGTCAATATGAGTGAGTTGTAAAAAGTCACAACAACTGCAAATTTTCAAGTTCCAAAATATGCAACAGGGTGGGTAATAGTTTGATGACCTTATGATGCCCAAGTGAAAAATGTATAAACTGCTTAATCAAGCCTCAAATTAGAGTTTAAAGTCTAAGTTTTATTTTCTATAATAGTGATGTTCATTTGCAGTATATTTGGTTAGTTCACATTACTCATATCTGGGAGAGGACAGATACTTCCATTCTATGTGTACAGAACCTACAAGCCAAAGGGACTAAATGAATCCATCTCTCAGAATTGCCATGATGTCATAGATAAAATCCAGAACTGAGATGCCCTTGAACGTGACTAAATAACTCCCCTGTGCTCTTTTGAAATTTAGTTGTTTAGGGATAAATATCATGCAGGAACACTGATAAGTAACAATTACTAAAGTGAAAGTGCCCCCTCCATGTGCACTTTATGTGTCACTGAAGCTTATTATAACCCGAAGTAGCACATCAATAAGCTCCTGGCAGTGCACAGCAGCAAGCACATTGAATACATTAAAGCAGGAGGTGGCTCAGTTAAAGGATAGACCATGAAGCCAAGGCCAAAGCAGAAACACAAAGTGGAGAGGAGAGGTGTGGCATTGTTCTGCATAGGCATTATTAAGAAATAGATGCTAAGTTGCTTGTAGTGACAAATCACCCTAGTCCATCGAAGCCCTGAGAAGCTGTCTAGTCTGTCCTTTTGCTTCTCATTCAGAACCCAATCAGAGTACTGCAGGTAAACACAAAATAGCAGATGTTTTATCAAAAGTGAGATGCCCTTAGGGTTTGCTGTTGAAGATGAAACCTAGGGTCCCGACTGAATGTATGATTTTGATTTAATATGTAGCCCCAGCACTCAATTCAGTTTCTTTACAACATGCTCTGTAAGCGTTGGCTTTTTCCTTACATTTACGAGAAGGACCTCAAAAAATGGAATGTATTTGTAAAAAATAGTGTATTTATTCTTACATGTTTAAACTTTGGTCACCCTAAAAGTACTCTACATTTGATGCAATACTCCTATAGAGACATTTTTTCCACTGCTCAAAACAGTTTTTGAACTCATCCATTTTGATGCCTTTTAGTGCCTCTACCATTTTTTGTTTCATCTCTTCCACATTGGCAAAACATTTCCATATGACGACTTTTTTTTTAATCAGGGAAACAAAGAACGTCACTCTAGGCAAGATCAGGTGCGTAGGGAGGGTGGGGTATGGGCGTAATGCTGTTTTTGGTCAAAAACTGCTGAACACTCAACATGGTACAGGCCGGTGCACTTGTAAATCACCCATTCTGAAATGGGCAAATGTGTTGAGAATCTTCAAAAAAAAAATTCACTGAAACTAAACACAGCCTCTCACAACAACGCCAGCTGGTACACTGATACAGATGGGTTCTTAGAACACTCATCTAGCAAGGAAAGCCAGTGCTACAAGGATTCCACCTTCCAGAAGATAATTCCAGTTTTGGGGGTCCACCTTCGTATTAACTCCTTGAGGCATGAGGAAACCATGGCTGGCCCTGACTAATGATCCCAAGGTATGAATTTCATTAAGCTGAAGATGATCTTATGCCCTAAGTTGTGTTTCAGCTCCTGAGCCCTAAAGCAGAACAACTTCTGACCACATCCCCATGAAACCAGACAGGGATGCGGACACTGACTTCATGATTTACTGCCCTGCCTCACTCTTGACCAATCAGTTTCACCCATGACCCATGCCCCTTACTCATGATGGCTGATGAGTTTTGCTCTACAAACTCCTTGTCTGTGAACCAATGAAGAGTTCAGATTCATCCAGGACAAGATGCCCACTGTCCAGTGTGTAGCTCCATACAATAACCGCCACTTTCTTTCACTGCATCCGGTGTCAGCGTAATGGGCTATTTGCAGAGCCAGGTGGATGAACTCTGCTCAGTTACGAAGGACAGCAGAATATGCCACCCCAAAATGCAACACTTTGGCATGTGCATTATTTTGAACCGAAGGCATTCATGACCCAGCAGTCTCAAGAGAAACTTTCACCTCTCCCTAACTACCTAAATGAATTTAGATAGAAGGCCTAGCTCAGAGAGAGAGAGAGCTATAACCAGAGATAACTTTTATCTGAATGACCCATGTGTATGGCAAGGCAAACATCTGCTCTTTCTATTGTCCTGTTAATAACCCTCCTCCCCTTTGAATACACAGGCCCTTAACCCATTCTTAGCTCAGGATGGCATATAAGCCTCAAATTCCCCACTTGCTTGTGGGTCTCACATTTTTATGGAGCTCTCAGACACACAAATTTGTTTTTCTTCTGTTAATCTGTGTTATGTTGACTTCATTAGACCAGCCAAAGAACCTAGATGAGTAGAAGAAAATTTGTCTTCCCCAACAATATACACAACAAACAAATAAGGCTGATAATTCTTCTAACATATAATAATCAAATGCACAGAGAAAGTAAAGGAATAGAATATAAGCACCCCACTAAATACTATGGCAGATATAATCTTTTCACAGAGAAAGAAAACAGAAGTTCAAAAAGATTAAATTTCCCTGGGAGTACCTGGTTCAAAAAGCTTTGAATTCAGCCTTGTCTGAGTCCAAAATTCTTGTGTTGTTTTTTTTTCATTATAATGCACTCACAATCAACAATTGCTTAATAGATAACATTTCATTTTAGAAACAAGAAGTTTGTCTTTCTCTTATATGGCTTATAGTCAGGAAAACTTAGTGGTAAATGAATTTATTCAGGGAGTTGGAAAATCATTTTGTGGTTGTTGTTAGCACATATGCTAACTTTGATTACCATACAAATAAATGTACCTTTACAAATGAAAGCACCAAAAATCCTACATGTAATTTTAACAGCTCTGGTGATTACTTCCTCTCTGAAAACTTTATTGTTTTTAGAATGTCACCTTTGATCAACTGTAAAATTCTAGGCCAATCTCTAAGAGTCCCAGGAACAATCAATACATTTTTTAAACTATTGACTTTCTGAAAGCTTGTGGTATGCCTGAATGGCTTTGGTTGGAATCACAAAGCCAGGCCCTTTCTGTCATTATTTTGCTATGCCAGTTTTGCTGGCTCCTTCTTTTCTTCATGTGCATGTCACATAACACCTTCAAAGATAGAAAGCAAGGTGGAGGTTTGGGAACCTTTTCCTTTAGTCTTCCAGGAACCCTTTAACCTTTCAGCAGTGAAAGTGCCAAGTTTCAAAAAATTTCTCTGACAGAAGCCAGCACAAAAAGGGTACTACTGCTGCAATTTCGAAAGGCCTAGTGGTGAGAGCTAATCACAGAGCTCATCTCCTTTAGTGTTGCACATACAGTACCTCTGTCTCTACCACCCACACAACAGAATGTCTGCATAGATATGTATATATACACATATACTCACATGTACATATATACAGGGTCCAGTACAAATAACGCCCCTCTTTCATTACAAAATCCTAAGCATGTAATTCTGTAACATAACAATATCACACTCAAGCACACCATATGACATTGTAGGTGAAATGTTCAAATTGCTGTCCATCTTGTGTGAGACAGTCATGTACCCTACCAACCACACTCAATGGCGTTACTTCTGCCAGACCCTGTACGCAAAGGGGAGAGACAGTCATCGACTCCCACTATGGTGTAGTCATTTGTACTAACAGCAAATGTGGGATTCCTCTTCGTTTTTCATATTCTAACTGCTAAGAATTTGGTCAACTTAGCACCACTGCCTTTTGATAAATTAAAAAACAACTAATCCATTTCTCTCTAGACTTATGGGGCAGTAGATAAGAACCATATGTTGAAAGATGTTGTATTGTCTGAGACCATATTACAATAAGCAATTTTGAAGAGAGAGGACTGGGGCCCTGGCCAGTGTAGCTCAGTTGGTTGGAGCATTGTCTTTTGGACGCAACAATCACAGGTTCAGTTCCTAGTCAGGGTACATGCCCAGGTTGCAGAGTCAGTTGTGAGTCTGGACATTTTGGATAAGGCATCCAATGTGTCTCTCTCACATGGGTTTCTCTCTCTTTCTCTCTGTCTCTCTCTCTCTCTCTCTCAGCAATGACAAAATGTCCTCGGGTGAGGACTAAAATAAAGAAAGAAGAAGAGAGGACTGTAAAAGAAGACATAGGCCAAAGGGTGGGTGGTACAGGATGATGTATAGGGGTATAGGGAGGAGAAGGGGAAAGAAGACAACCATGGAAGAAGAAGAGGAGGAGGAGGCTGAGAAGGAGGAAGAAGGGATGGGTAAAGGAGTAAAAGGAGAAAGACATTGAAAGTGATTAATAGATGGTAGGTAGGGAGAGTTTTAGATGAAAATTCAACTACTTTCATAGAATCACATTCTTAATGTATGTTTTAGCCCTTGGAAAGACTACCAATTATGCATCTCTGAAGGAAGCCTTATATTCCTACAATCAGTTCTTCAACAAAACACTTTCCAACTAACCAGAATCAAAAAGAGCAGAATTTCATGGAAATATCTCTCCTTCCTTCCACATTTATTTCTACCCTTACCCCTCAAATTACATACATTACAACTTATTTCTTGTTTCAAAACCCCTTATTTTTTTCTCAACATGACTTTACTCAGAAAAAGTTAGATAATAAAAGATGAAACAGAAGTCTACAATATCATTTATCCAAACCCTCTTGATGGGTGCTCCAATGTATGCCAAGAAATTGGCAAGGTAGAGTAATGACAAACAAACACAGAAACAAACAAAACCTAACAACACACGGGGTCCAGCAGAAATAAGGCCTGCTTGAGTGTGGCTGGTAAGGTAATAATATGGGTGTGATAATTTATAGTTCTAACTTGAACATTTCACCTAAAATGTCATATGGTGTGCTTGAGTATGACATTGTTATGTCACAGGATTACATGCTTAGGATTTTGTAATAAAAGATTTTGTAGTAAAAAGGGGGCATTATTTGTGCCTCACCCTGTATAGAAGAATATAACTTTAAAAATGAAAAGAAATCATTGGTATAATTTTCACACTTATACATGACATATTTCTTATCATTTTTAAAATATTTAAAGGCTGATCTATTCTTTGAGGAGAAAATGTTGTGATTTCATAGTCTGTAAAGATTTAATATCATCATCATCCTTGTGAGACCTTTATTAGGCTGGAAGAATTTTATATTCTATGATGGATGTCCCCAATATGTTAATTCCCTTTAAGCTAAGATATAGACAGACCTCTTCCACAGTTAGAGGAAGCCAGAGGAAGGTTTTCAATTGTAAGAAATAAAGCTGAATATATTGGCTTGCTTTACAAGGAGGAGCCATGTCCCTTGGGATTGAATTCAGCAGGTCACTCAGAATTGAAAGGGTAAATATTTAGGAAAAAGGGAATGTAAGGGAGGAAAAAATAATTTTTCCTCTGTCCTAGTAGGTTTTTGGCTGAGACCTCCATGTAATTAAAAATAAAAACAGATTAACAGAAGAAAAATAAACAGAAGTTTAATAACATGTCTACCTCCTGTAATACATGGGGGAGACCCAAGAAAACTGGGTAACTCTGAAATGGCCCAAGCTGCTACCTCAAATAGCATCCCCAGCTAAAGACAAAGGAAGATGTTGGGATAAGGGGGAGCTGTTATGGGACATCAGCTGTCAAAGCACAGTAAACAAGAGTATGGTTGTCATGCAGATTTAGGTCTTGGCCATCTCAGCACTAAGAGTTTCTAGAGATTTATTCATCCCTGCCTCTTCCCAGTACTGAGAGGGAGACACCCTTACAAATGGAGATTTCCCTTATAAATGTAAATGTATCTTACTGGAAAGGGTAGCTACTTGGTTTTCACAGCTTCTCCTGTAAAGGCTGTTTCTTAAAAATAAATAGCTCAAAATAATCCTTTTGCCAAAGAGGTATATTCTGGGTGTCACATTCTAATCCCCTTCAGAAGAAAGTATTCCAAGTAAGGCAATATTCTGCATTTAGTCCTTTGGTTGTCTTACAAGGTGTAGTGTGATACATTGCTTGAGTTATCACTTTCAGATTTCACAGCACTGACACAAGAAAGTCTAGTTTCAAATAAATCTGGGTGAATATGTGAAATTCTGGGGGACCATGTCATTCTGTGAATGGGCTCCTGTGTGCATGCTTGAAGCCTATCAAGGATGTTCTTTAACACAGAAAAACTATTCAATCTCTAAAATACATGTTTTTATTGATACTCTTATTTTAACATGTAGGATTCTCAAAGCTTATTATAATGTCCTTAATGCCAAGAAAAACATTTTGGATCTTATTATATAAAATGTGTTAAGATATATTTTATTTAATTCTTACCACAACCCAGTAAGGTATTATTAACCCAGGAAGGTACATATTATATTTCTAAAGTGGATTTGTTAGGTTAGTACCAATGTCTACTTATAAAGGTAAATCAACTATTAGCAACAGAAAGCAATAACCTGGTGACTAAAGTCCCATTTAAGTAGTGCATTGGAGACTGAATGAAATCCCCATTCTGTCTTATCCACTTGGACAGAAATCCATTTCAGAGAGGCAGGCCTAAGTTGCAACTGCTATAGTCATTGCTGACATTGAGCATAGGGAGGTTTTCATTCTAGAAAGGATTGTTTTTATTCTAGGTTTAAACTTTTACCTTGTATTATCCTTTTTTATGTCCTACTGTTTTTCTCTTATATTAAGACAGCGGGTCCCTTGAGGCCACAGTCTCTTATGTTCAATTATCCTCTCACAATATCATTCAGGAGAGTTGTTCAGTAGATATTTATGAGGTGAATAAATGAATGGTCTCAGACAATTGAACTATTCAAGTATATATTATAGTCTTATTGTGAGATTCACATTAGATTTGCCTGTGTTTACAAGTAGGTCAAGCTTGGTTCTGTTCTTATCATACCTGTGAGGCAGGAGGCAGTCAGGAGGGGAACTCCAGGAGCCCCGCAGGGCTTGGATAGAGAAAACATCCATACATGACAAAGGCCCCCTAAGACTGGTTGTTTCTGTTTTCTGGGATAACTTTGAATCATGGAAAGCACCTGTGCACTACCCCTGATTCATTATAATAGCATTATAATAAAATAACACTGTGGGACTCCCTTCTCCAGTAGCCAATCAAGAAAATCTTGGGAAACCACACATGCGCAGTAGCTTTGAAATGTAACTCTTTGTACCTGTGCAATAGAAGCCCGCCAAAGACTAGCCGGGAAGCTTCCGCCCTATAAGAAGAAAATCCACCCAGCCCACGTGGTCAATCTCTGCTCAGAGTTGGCCCGCTCCCATGTTCTGTGGAGTGTACCATCGCTTAATAAATCTTCCCTCTTTCTTTATACTATAAACTCCGTGTGTTCGGCTCAATTCTTTGTCCCGATCACTAAGAACCTGGTTACCTGCGCCACCTGTGATACCTGTATTCTGGTGGGGAGACACACAAACTGATAAGTGTAGAAGTAAGACAGTTGCTATGATTGAGCTGTTCACCGAGCACAACAAGGGCCTAAAAGGTGCTGCCCCTTGCTTTGCCTAAAAGTAAGGATGAGCTGCAGTGGACTGAAGGGAAAAAGAAGAAGAGTTGACATAGGGCATATTCAACCAAGGCATATAATTCCAGTTGGAATGAACCTGGAAATACAAGGTAATTCAGTGAGTAATATGATGGGATGCATAGAAAGGTGTAAAATTTTATAATGAAAAGAGCACTCATCTCTGAGTCAAAAGACCTAATTCTAATTCCAACTCTGCTATTAAATTGCTGGATTATCTGAGGCAAATTCCGTAAACCCCCTAAAGCTATCAAATGTGGCTAGTAAACATGCCTCACAGTGAGCATGAATTGTCTGGGTTAGATTTAGTGTCCTGTGTAGGAAAAAAAAAAGAGACAACAGGCCTCAAATGGAGTTGCTTATGCCAGAGTGCATGTCACCAAACTGAGACTTAATTAGTTTCAGTTCTCCCAGAATCTTACACCTGTCCATCAGGAATGGCCTGATCAGCACCAGTGAGGTGTAATCTGCCTGGTAAACCTTTGTCATCCCCTAAAGGAAAGTGTCCTTGCCACAAGCAATCCGTTTTTTTGTTTGTTTGTTTGTTTTTTGGTCTGGTATAACTTTCTTGTGCCTGCTTCCTTCTGCCTATAAGTCTTTCACTTTATACAGCTCTTTGAAGCTCCTTTCTATCTGCTTCATTGGATACTGCCCAACTTGAATTGATTTTTGCTCAAATAAACTCTTAACATTTTTCATACAGCTCAGTCTATCTTTTCATACCTGATGTTGTATTCTCTGCTTAAAACAATGCCCTATGTCTCCTGGAAAATACCCCTTCCTCTAATGTAATGATCTAGTTCAAACAGAAATCCCCAACTCTTTAGAGAAGTCTCTTTAGGCCAATCTTGAGCAGTCCAGTATCACCCAATGATCTAGAACAGGGACTCTGGAGTCAGACTTCCTGAGTTTGAGTCCAGGTCTTGCCACTTTCTCATTGTGTGACTTCGTTTAAATTACTTAAGCACTGTAAGACTCAGTCTTCCTACATTTAAAGTATGCATAATAAATAATATATAATCATGTCAGTTACATGCAAAGCATTTGGCATAATACCTACAACACACTAAATAGTTACTAAAAGTCAGTTGTAATTGTTCTATCATAATCATCTTTTGAGCCAGGGAGTTTTGGGCAGCCAGGTTCCTGGTTGTGTGGAAGGAGGTAGAAAAGAAGAGAAAGGAAATGGAGAGAGTCTTTGATTCAATAATCCCTGCACCCTGGCTTGACCCCTATCTTCCCATGCTTTGGCTATGTGATCCAAAAAACTCTCCCTTTTAACTGGTTTGAATCAGAATTTTGTTACTTGCAATCAGAAGTCCTAATGCAATGAATATGGAAAGCTTGGAAATTTATAAGCTTTATGCAAATCAAGATGTAATTACTTTAAAACTTTATTTAGTCCAAACTTCCATTCCAATCTTATCATTCATTGCCCTCTTAATGCAACTTATGCCCCAGTTAAGCAGGTCCCTTGTTTTACTTATTCTATTGGCTTCCTTTCTCTGAAATGGTCCACTCTTTTGTTCTGTCTGTTCAAATTATATGCTTCTGTCCACCCTTAGATTATATGTCACCATCTCTACGAAGTTTTCATTGGTCATCTACATCAGAAGTAGTAATTTCTTCCTCCTCTGAACTTCTAAATTTCTTGGCTTAATTCTGTCTTAATTCATCATACTTCACATTGTAGCTATTTGTAGCCAAGTCATTTCACCTTTCTTAGACTTAGCTTACACATCTATAAAATGAAGGGGTAGGGTAGCTAGCTTTCAGGTAACTTGTAAGATTTGTCTATTATAATGAAATGACATATTGTATATAGAAAGTTATTATTATTACTATTGATATATTATCATCCTGGTGATAATCTAATCACCCTTATAATGTTGTAATGTTCTTGACTGGCAACATTTGGTTGTCCTAAGCATTTTGTAATTTTTTATATTTTTACTTTATTCTTCAAATACAACCCTTTTATTTGTCCACTCTGGATCTGCCAAACCACAGTCAATTCAGTTATTCTCTAAACTCAAGGAAGTTATAAGTAAGTACAATTACCTGGATCAAGTACCAAGGCACATATTCCTAAAGCACTTTGATATATAAGGTGAAACTGTGTATTTTAGCTTGAATTACTTGGATATTTACCTTGTTTGACTTTTTCCTTGTATGTAAACTAATTGGCTAAATAACCTGAAGCTATTTGGTAATATACATTTATTCAGTATCCTTTACCTTTCTAATATGTTAGGTATTTTAAGAAAAATATTAATAATAACTTTAACAACAATAATACTGATATTTATTGTTAAATGATTTGGTTAAATGATTGTGCTTAGGGCTTTTACACATATAAACTCATTTTTAAATTGAGATGTAATTGATATACAACATTATATTATTTTCAAGTGCAGCACAGGATTCAATATTTACATAGTATATTGTGAAATGATCACAAGAAGTCTAGTTAACATCTATCATCATACTTAGTTACAACAATTTGTTTCTTTTATGATGAGAACGTTTAAGATCTTCTCTCTGAGCAACTTTCAAATATGCAATACAGTACCATTAACTATAGTTGCCATGCTGTACATTTCATCCCCATGAGTTATTTATTTTATAACCAAGTTCATATCTTTTGATCCCCTTTATCCATTTTCACCTACTCCCGCCCCCTAACTCTGGCAACCACTAATCTGATATCTGCATCCAAAACCTTGGTTTGGGGTTTTCTTTTTAGGTCCCACAGGTAAGGTGAGATCATACACTATTTGTCTTTCTCTGTCTGACTTATTTCACTTAGCATAGTGCCCTCAGATCCATCCTTGTTGTTGCAAATGACAAGAGTTCATTCTTTTTTATGGGTGAGAAGTTTTCCATTATGTATATATACTACATTTTCTTTATCCATTCATCCACCAATGGACACTTGGGTTGCTTCTATATCTCAGTTATTGTAAATAATGCTGCAGTGAACATAGTGGTGCATATATATGTTCAAACTAGTGTCTTCATGTTCTTTGGATAAATACCCAGAAGCAGAATGGCTTGATCAGATGGTAGGTCTATTTTTAATATTTAAAAATTTTTAAGCTTTAATGTGTTTGGGCTACTGTTTACAAACCTTGCATTTGTCTTCTTAGTACAGATTAATTTCTTTGCTTTTAGTGCCGAAGGAACCACTGCAAATAACTACAATAACTAAAAATACTCCACTTGCAAACACAGAGTAAAATCTATACTGTGACCTCCATGTTTTCATTTTTAAAAATATTTTGCTGACACTCATACAGTTCAAGCTGAGAGAAAAATATTTTTATGTTAAAATATTGGTATGTTTAAAATTCTACTTTTTTATTTCTTAATACAAAGTCAAAAAGTCCTTTAAATATGTTTAAAGTATGAAGGGAGTTAAAATAACAAGCCATCTCTACAGAAGTTAGCTTACATTGGTGATTCTGCCATTTTTGCAGGTGTCATAATGACCTGGAAGGCTTTGTTAAATACAGACCACGGGGCTCCACTCTGAGATATTTTGAGTTTTCTGACTCAGTAGATCTAATTGTGGAGGAGGCCAAGAATTTACCTTTGTAACAAGTTCTCAACTGATGCCAATGCTGGTGGGTCAAGGGCCACTCTTTGAGAACCACTATCTTAAGTAATTAACTCATAAGAGAAAATTAGCCTAAGGAAGACCAAGTCAAGAAATCTGTGAGCTTTACATTGTGGTTCTATTTCTTGTTTCAGGAGCTAAAGCACAGACTTTAAAGGGTAACCCTCAAATGCCCTTTGTCCCATAATTTATGTCTCCACTGCCTCCAAAATATATGCCTTTGTTTTTCCCATGATTTCACTGGGATGTTTAAAAATCAGTATTTACTGGTTAAACAGGTATATTCATTTATTGCTGATGGTAGCATAAATTGCTTTTGAAGAGGAATAAAGCAACACATAAAGATGTTTATAACCTTTAAAACAATAATTCCACTCCTAGTAATATTAAATGAAAGAGAAAAAATGTATACACACAAAGATGTTAAAGTTTTGTCTACAGTAGCCATAAATTAGAAAGTATATAAATGCCTAAATTTAATAAATTTGATAAATACTGGTACCATAAAACAGTGCAGTATTGTGCAAGCATTAACATAGTGATTATAAGTATAATGTAAAAACATGAAAAATAATTATGATTTAATATCAAATACATAGAGAATAATGTTGAAACGATGTAAAGATGAATTCACATATGGAAGTTAAGCTGCAAAAACTTAAAACATGTTTTATGGTGGTAGGTGGGATTTCTTTTATTTTATGTACTGGTTAAGACATTATCTCTGAAATTCAAACCTATCTATGCTGCTGTGGTATGCTGGCACTGGGATTCTGGGAATCCCATCTCTGCTTGGCCCACTACTCCGTGTTAAACTCTGCCACTAGGGGGCATTAGAGAACGGTCGTAAGGATGAAGGACAAAAGACTTGCTATGTAAATATATTATTCTGAGTCGTCCCAACAATAATTAGTAGCAGCTTTTAGCTCTGGTTTATAGTTTTCTTCACATACCCACAGCCAGCCTCTTAAAGATGCCAGTATCAGATGTCCTGCACCCCATATTCATAGATTTGAAGCCAGTTCCTTAGGACTCCTCCAAGGTCTGCTTTAATAATCCCAGCCTATTTCCTTTGTTCCCACAGGCCTAGGAGCATTAACAGTTTCCTGCTGTTACTATCACTGGTATACCTCCATGTCCTCAGCCTTTTGGGTTCTCTAATACATAATTAACATTTTTGTTACATTGTTACATTGTATCAGTTAAAATAATTGGTAATGTCCTGACTGGGCCTTGATCGATAAACCTTTGTTTACTATTGTATTGTATTGTCTTTTAAGTTAAAAAAGAAAAAAAAGATGTTAACTCTCACTAATAGTGGACTGATATATGAAAAATAATTGGAATAAACAGTTAATATTTAACAAAAAATGCTGTTATTTTCTGTAGAAAAATTAAAAACTCTAATACTGCCCTGGCTGGCGTAGCTCGGTGGATTGAGCGCAGGCTGCGAACCAGGCATCGCAGGTTCGATTCCCAGTCAGGGCACATGCCTAGGTTGCAGGCCATGTCCCCCAGCAACCGCACATTGATGTTTCTCTCTCTCTCCCTCTCTCCCTTCCCTCTCTAAAAATAAATAAATAAAATCTTTAAAAAAAAACTCTAATACTTATAGTTTTGACTTATGCCAAATAATAATATCAGGTACTTTTGATCTTTGATATGTTGATTTTAGTGTTTATATTCACTCAAATTAATACATAGTTCTGGTCTGGAACTTTATCAAATGGCATCTAAACACATTAATCTGTATGTCCATTCACTCAACAAATATTTATGGAGCACCTTCTATGGGCCAAGTATACGCTATGTAGCGCAATACAAAGCTCCTACCTACAAGAAAACTGGTAGTTCAAAGACCAGGTGATAATAAGTACAGTAACACAAATAGGCCCCAGTGAGAGAAATAGATCCAGGTTGCCATGGTAACAAAAGGCATCTTTTGTATGTTCAGACTACTTTCTCTGGTACCTATTGCTTCAACAATAGTGAGAAGATTTTTAGCCAGAAGGAAATGGGGCAAAAAAGCATTCTAGGAAGTGGATTCTTCTAATAAATGGCATGGGGGTTTGCAAAAGTGTAACACAACAGCAGTTCCCCCTTATCAGTCGGGTTACATTCCAAGAGCCCCAAATTGATGCTTGAAAATGTGGATAGTACCAAACCCTTGTACTGCATTTTTTCCTATACATACATACACTTTACAGCTTTTATGGCATATCCAAATTACCAGAATCACTACTCTTGTGCTTTGGGGCCATTACTAAGTAAAATAAAGGTGACTTGAGCACAAGCATTGTGGTACCACTACAGTCAATTTGACAACCAAGATGGCTACCAAGTGACTAATGGGCAGGAAGTGTACACAGTGTGGAGGCACAGGACCAAAAGATCATTCATGTCCTGGACAGAATGAAGCAGGATGGCTCAATTTTTCATCACACTTCTCGGAATGGCATACAAGTTAAAACTTATGAATTTCTTTGATTTTGAGAGTATGTTTATTAAATCTGGGAACAATGAAACAAGGAAGGGCTTAGGATCAAACCAGCAATAGGACAGAGCCTGGGCAGGGCTGCTTTGGCTCCATAGAAATGTTATGAGAAAAGAGTGAGCCAAGGTGGGGCTGCTGTCATTGGAGAGTCAGGGAAAAGGGAGCTTTGGAGACAGATGTAGGGGGTTAGCCTGGGACGAGCTGCCACTGCCCATTGCTCTCCCAGTTGCAAGTCTTGTGGGGACCCTTAGAGTTTAGGAGACGCATGCTTTAGAAGGAAAAAAGGTGTAGGTGTGCTCCCAGGAGGGAGAGCATGTCTAGAACTTATGAATTGTTTATTCCCAGGATTTTGCATTTAATATTTTTGCTCTGCAGTTGAAACTGTGAAAGCAAAAACCGCAGATAAAAGGAGACTAGTATATTTAGTTTATGGCAGTTATAACATTGGTAGGCAGTAAAGCTATGGACCTGGTTCAACTGATGAAAGAACTTACAGTCACTGATGGATTTGTAAACAGTATCTTAATACTTTAAGGACACTTCCTGCCTAGCATGGGTTTCAACAATTGGCACACTGAGAGGGTCCATGGCCTGCTGTTAGCGTAAGTGGAATATGCCCCTGGTTGGCTCTTAAACTGCCTTTCACCTACCTAACTCCTTGATCCATCTTTGCTTGCTCTATATTGATTGCTGCTTGATGTCTCCCAATCCTTATTTACTCTGGCCTTTATACTTTGACACCTCTATTGATTACATTTTCTCTGCTTCGAAACCTTCCAACTTCTTTCCTTTTGTGGCTTTCCTCCTATTCCATGGTGCTGTGCTTGTTCTAAGCATGACTGCTCCCATTTGATCTATTCAATTTGGTCTAGTTAGACTTTCTTGATAGTCTACCCCAATAAGCAGCCCTATTGAGTGAAATCCAGCATCCTAGGCTTTACCTGATACCTGACCTTCAGGAAACTTGTGGCAGAGGGTTAAGTGTGAAAATGGTATAGGATCTGAAATGAAACAAACTTGACTTTGCATCTCTGCCCCAACATGCATTAGTTTGCTAAAGACAGTGCTTACCAAATATATTATGTGCAATCTCTTACACCCAGCAGCTTTCCAGTTACACTGGTGTCACATGACTAGTTTTGGCCAATGAGAAAGCAGTTAAGGACAGTGTGCCTCATCCATTACTTCAATCTTGGCTTTCATAAAAACATGCTCCAGATCATGTAGATACAAGGTGGCAGAGCCTCCATCATCTTCAGTATCTCAGAAAGTGTACTGGGCAGAGCCAATCACTAACCCATACTGCATATGTAATATGAGTGAGAATCAACACAATAAGCACAAGAAATCTCTACTTTGTTGAACTACTTAGATTTCAGGGTTAATTCTTCCTATATAATAGCCTATTGTATTTTTTTAAAGATTTATTTGTTTTTAGAGAGAGGAGAAAGAAGAAAAAAAGAGAGGGAGAGAAACATCAATGTGTGGTTGCCTCTCACATGCCACCCCCTCCAAGGGACCTGACCCACAAGCCAGGCATGTGCCCTGACTGGGAATCGAACCAATGACACTTTGGTTTGCAGGCGGGCACTCAATCCACTGAGCCACACCAGCCAGGGTTAGCCTATTATATTTTAATAAATACATTAATTATGTGGCTTCAGACGAGATATGTAACTTCTTTAGTACTCAGTTTTCTCATCAGAAAATTAGGAATGATACCTTGCTATGTTTTAAATGTGTCCCCCAAATTCATACATTAAAACCTAATCCCCAATGTGAGGAGATTTGCAGATGGAGCTTTTGGGAGGTAATTAGGTCATGAGGGTGGGGCCCTCATAAATGGGATTAGTGCCCCTGTGAAAAGGACCCCAATGAGATCCCTCACCCTTCTACCATGTGAAGACATAGTGAGAAGGCCATCTATGAACCAAGAAGTTGTCCCTCACCAGACTCTGAATTCCCTGGTACCTTGATCTTAGATTGGAACTATGAGAAATAAGTTTCCTTTGTGTATCAGTCACCCAGTCTATAGTAGTCTGTTATAGTAGCCTGAATGCACTAAGTCTCATTGGGCTGGGTAAACATTAATGAGATAATAGGTAAATGACCAATAGCTACTCTGTCACCTACATTCCTGTTACATGAATTACTTCATAAGCAATTGGTAAAGTATAATATAGGAGTCAGGTTGGTCCATGCACCATTTTCCCCAGCACAGTCATGTTTTGTCTACTAGGCAATAGGAACTAAACACCAAGTGCACTACACAAGAAACAAACACTAGAGCTAGAACTAAGTCTTGGTAAAAATCCTTTCCCAGTTGTCCTCTGACTTGCCCAGATCTCTATCTTTCCAGCTTATGATACTTATGACAATTTTTTTTCTTCATTTCTCCAAAATCCTTTCTTGCCTCTTTGCATTTGATATCCAAATGGTTGAATTTTTTCAGGTTTCTGTTTATCCTTGAACCCCACCTGGCCTTCTAGGTTCTGGCATAGGGCTTATGTTAGGGTGTCCCCTGGTTACCACATTCTTGTGACCTGTAACTGAGGCCAAGTATCTGGATTATATTCTAATATAACATAGGTAAGAAATACAGGAAGAAGACGGCAGTGTGCAAGTGAAGTGAAGAGATATTGGATGCAATTTTTAGTGCAGACAGTTGGCAATGCAAGGAAGAAGCTCAGGAAAAAAATAAAAGCTAGAGGTATGAATTCAATTTGGGAAACATTGGCTAAAGGGAAGTAGTTGAACTGTGGGTGAAAAGGAGCTATCCTATGAGATGATAAATGCATAAGACACAGAGAATTAGGACACACCAATATTCAAGGCAGCAGGCATGGAAGGTATGAGGTTATTTCCACACGTTGGAACCCAGGAAGAATAACCATTAGGAAACATTTACCATCCTAAGTATAACACCCATATTAAAGCAAAGCACACAACCACTCTCTTAGATCTTACAGACTTTCATATTTGTTAACCTTTTGAGATTCTTCTTTTTTGTTTTCATGAGCATGGTTTTCTTAGGGAGCTCATGGAGGAGGGATTTATCTAATTCTGAGTGGAGACAGAATTCTGATTTTCCTGGTCTCCTTGGCTATGATGCCATCTAATGGAAACAAGGCCTCACCCGCATTCTTTATGAATAAACAGGGAAGGTTTCTTCCCTGAGCAAGCTCTTCCCTGAGCATTTCCCCTTCCCACTTCCCAGCTGTGCCCTGCCTGCTCTCTTCTTGCTATCTTTGCACCTTGTGTACATATTATATTATGTCATGCTTTTTTCTTTTACATGTCTATATCCCCTAGTAAGTTGTGAGGCCCTCATGAGGGGAGTTCATGTACATCTTCCTAATGGCAGCTACATAGTGATTGGCATAGAGTAGGAGTTCTACAGATGTTTTTGAAACAGAATTGAACTGAGTGTATTATAACAGTGAATATAAATTCCAGATCTTCAAAGCCACACACTAGCAGAATATGCTAATGCAGCTAGGAGTATCTCCAAATGCAAAGGGATCCTGAGTGATATCTCTGGTATTGTACAAAGTCCCTGAGGACAGAGAGCTTCTGGGGATATTCCACAGAGACTACAATGCTTCTCACTTTTTTTTTTATTGGAACAAGTTTCTATGGTTGAGAGAGAGAGAATTGGGGGTATTTATATATGAGAGGAGGGATAAATCTTATGATAAACACACCCTTAAAATAAATCAGAATTCTGTAAACCATTAGTGATTTGTCTTAAAATTTTTCCTTTCTGATGGTTTATGGGAAATATGTTGTTTAACTTTGCAAATGGTATTCCCTGATTAATTCAGATTTTAAAAGTTCATAAACTTAAAACTGAAGGAGAAGCATGCAGTCATTGAGAACCAGTAGGAACAGAACAGACTCATAAGTATTCAGACAAAAACAAACAAAAAAACAAAACAGGTCTTCAATGACTGAGGCATGAGAAAAATGATAAGAAAAATAAAAACTAAGTCCTTAGAACAGACTTCAAATGCAAATGAGAAAGGAAAACTTCTCAATTCTTCTGTTACTTTCAACTTTTCCATCAATGAAAATGATATCAAATTGGTAAGGGTAAAGCAAACCTCCTTAGGAGAAATTGAAGCCAAATAAGCAAAGAAGAACCTTTTTAAATAAACTGTGTCTGTAGGCTCTAAATAATTGAATGTAGTATCAGGCAGATGGGAAAAAAAGAATGGGAAAGTGAACATTTATTCAGTATCTCTTTCTTTCTTGATCTTGCTACTCTAAGTGTGGTCCACACCTGGCAACAGTGGCATCACCCCGAGAAGTTCAGGCCCCATCCCAGCCATGCTGTTGCAGAATCTACATTTTAATGAGATTTTTAGGTAATTTTATATACACAGTAAATTTTAAAACACTATGGACCATGTTGGATACACACACACATATACCTATAAAATAAATTTTACAGAAGCCCTATGAGGTAGCTTTTAATTCCTCATATTGTAGGTAAAGAAACTCAAGCTCAAATAAAATGAGTCTAACTTGCCTAGTGTCAGAGTCAGTAAGTAATGCGACAAGGATTCAAACCCTTGTGGAGTCTGGCATTTCCAAAGCCCACGCTGTTACAGAACAACAAGGGGGGCCTGGGATGGTATACTATTACCGAAAGGAACCCCCCCAGGTTCGTTATGTCCACCACCAGAGGAAAGATGTCTCTTAATGCCAGAGATTCATGAAAAGGAAAGGAAATGTTTATTTAATGCTATACAAACTTAAAGTAGTGACTCAATGTCTTCATCAAAATCCCAAAGTCCCTTAAAAAACCCACAAACACACACAGTCCTTCCTTCCCCCTTTGCCCAGTCTGGGGTACCGTATCTCAGGAAAGGAAATAGAAGTCCGTGGCTCAGGCAGCCCCCAGTTCTTCCCAATAATCTGTCTCAGATGGTAGGCCTCCCTCGGTTACTGGCACCATCAGCTGTGTCTCCGGGTTCTCTGCTAAAGCCGGGTGGTGGCTCCCCCTTGTAAAGCTGCGGGGGTCCCCACTCTGGCAAAGCCGTGAGGTTCTCTCTCCATTGCCCCAGCCGCATGGTCCTCTGCACAATAGCTGCGGGAGTCTCTACTCTGCCAAAGCCACATGATTCTCCCCTCTCAGTGGCTACAAGGAGTGGGGGTCGCCACTCTGCCAAAGCCGAGTGGCGGTTCTCTGCTAAAGCCGCACGGTGGTTCTCTCTCACGGGTCTGCGGGAATCCCCACTCAGCTAAAGACCGAGTGGTTCTCCCAGCAATGGCTGCTGCGTCTGGGTTTAAATCCCCACACCAATCTTCCTCTGCAGCCCCATTTCCGACTCCTCCCACAATCAGTTACACCTGCTAGCCCTCTCATATCCCTCCAGCTTTACTGGGCTGCCATTGTGAGTCTGGGCAGGTGTGGCCCCATGTCATGGAGCAAATCTTCTCCAAGCTCCCACGCAGGTGCTGTAACTTGGGGGACCTGCCCCCCAGTTACATCTTGATGGGGAAGTTACTTCCTTTCCCCTGGCTCAGAGCATGGCCACAGCTATTTAACATATCTATGTAACCAGTTAAAGGTTATAGATATGTTAAATGACCACCCCAGAGGTTGGCTGCAGAGCTGTTTCTATGCAAAACAGCTCTCAGTGGCCCTGCTCCATGTGTCCCTTCCCCCAAGCCACACCTGTGGTGGCGGGGTGAGGACATCCTAATATTTCCTGGACACGCTGAGTTCTGGGCCCCATTTCAAATCCCTATTTGGGGCCACCCTTTTGGCTGCACCCTGTTACAATGCCACAAACAGGACATCAGAACAGAACGGTTGCTATACCATAAATAATTTGTAGCTATGAGCATACAACACCCCCTAGTTATAATTTCTCCTGAGAAATAAGAATATTCACGGTGCCCCTGAAGAGGCACTTATGGTGAAGAAGGAAGCAAAGAACAGTTCCTAAGAACCTACAGAAGGAAAAGTTCAATATGCACTAAGAAGCAGCTGGGAAGGATTACAAAATTTTAAGTTCAATTCATTCAATGTTTTTTATCATGTGCCTGCTAGGTACAAATCTAGGTACTTGAGATACATTAGTGAACATAACAAGTGTAGATCCTTGGCCTCATAGAGTTCACAATCTTAGAGGGGCTCAATAAACAATGGACATAATGAGTAAGTAAATTAAATCGCAAAGATTTTAAAGGGAGGTCCTGGCCAGGTAGCTCAGTTGGTTAGCACATCATCCTGATATGCCCAGGTTGTGGGTTCGATCTCAGGTCAGGGTATATACAAGAATCAACCAATGAGTGCATTAATACATGGAACAACAAATTGATCTTTTTCTTTCTCTCTCTCTCTTTGTCTCCCTCTCTAAAATCAATCAATTAATTAATAAAAGAATTAAAAGGATAAGTCATTGGGGGAGGGGTGGCAGTGTGAAGTGAAGTACAGGAAACAGGGCAGAGGTATATTCTGCAAATTAAGGATGAAAGGGTGGACTTCATTGAAAGGGTGAGATTAGAGGGAAGTTAGAGGGTAGGCCAGGGAGCTATCTGGGAGAAGAACACTACAAGCAGGCACAGCTAGGGTAGGATCCCTAACATGCAAGTGTAGTCTAGAGACAACAAGGTAGTCAGTGTGGATGCAGCAGAGCTGTCAAGGGGACACAGGAGGAGAGTTCAGACAGACCAGGAGTCCCCAACCTCCGGGCAGTGGACAGGTACCAGTCCCGGGCCTGTTAGGAACTGAGCAGCACAGCAGGAGATGAGCTTGAATGTAATGCACTTGAGTCATCCTGAAACCATCCCCCACCCCAGTCTGTGGAAACATTGTCTTCCATGAAACCGGTCCCCAGTGCCAAAAAGGTTGGGGACTGCTGAGAAAGACAACAAGAGACAGATCATGTAGGGACTCACCAGCCATCATGAGGACTTTGTATTGCATTCTGTGTGAAATGTAGAAACATTGACAGATTTTTTGCAGAAAAATGACTTGATCTGACTTCAATATTCTGAAGTTAACTTTGAAAATAAACAAAATAAATAAACAAACAAGTAATGTTAACTCTAGCTGCTGAATTGAAACTGGACTATAGGAGGGCAAGTCTGCAAGAGAGAAGCTCTAAGTCATGTACAGAGTCACATCTCATGCAGAGTTGGGTCTTAAAGTTAAAAGCTTTGTATCTGTTCACTGTTTCACCAAGGGAGCAGAGATGTACAATACTAGCTGACTTGTGTTGAGGAGTTGTGCTGCATGAAAAATTTAAAGAACTATTTTGTGAGAGATTCAATTTTTTCATTATGACCCCCAGAGGGCCAATAGAAGAAGCTCTAGGAAGATAGAGTCCAGCTCAGTACATGGCAGTACTTCTGTACAGTAAAACTTTTCTGTCACTAAACGTCTTGTACAAGTGTGGACTCATCTATGTGATAGAGGCTGCTTTTGAAGAGGAATTCACACATGGGTTATGCAAGATGCCTGATTTCTTCCAAATTTGCAACTGCATCAACCTAATCCACACCAAAAGAACTTTATCTCCAGAGTTCTAACCAGCGCAGGGCCACAGGAAATTTGTCACAGAACACTGTGTAATAATTTCAGGTCATTATTTAAAAGTCACCTCCTCTGAATATGTACCTTGACTTCCAGTCCTGTGGTGAGATGCTGTGCCCAGGTTCCAGGACAGCCATTGCATATAAATGGAGGGAGGCAGATACTGAAGATCAAGGACAGAGAGCCCATAATCCCAAAGGCCACTTTGTGTGAGAGGGCAACATCTCTCCCTCTCCCCTTTTCATACTTTTCTTCTCACTCCATGCCTGGGTCTGTTTGATTATATCATGATATTCTTATGGCTCAGAGGGAAGAATTAGGTCTTACTGGTATATCAATGGATTCAAAGACTGAATTATTGGGTATTTGATTAATGGATCCTGTCAACATGAAGTCCGCAATGACATGCCATGGTTCCTGGATCTGATCAGATCTTTTACAATGGCAGAAATAGATTATCTAGTAAATTTCAACTTGTGCTTGCTCCAGGAAAAAAGAAAACAGCATTCTTTTTTGGCACAGAAGCTCAAAGATGAGCCCAAACCAATATACTCATACTATCCTCTGGGCAACAGCAGACATATTCTCTGCTTTTGCCTATCAATCAGTCACTTGTCCAAGAGAGATGCTTTGGGAACCAAGGTAAAAGTTGTTTGTCAGTTTGAAAATTCATGATTCTCAGAGGATGTCTAGTTCTCCTTGAATAGGTGGTAGATTTCACCATTCTATATCCATGAACTAAACTATATATTTAAGCCTATATGCAAGGGTAGCCAAAAGTGGGTTTACATTTGCGAGGACACAAAATGCGGCTTATACTTGTATTATTATTTATTAATTATTGTATTATTTTCCACACAAACAACTGTAAACCTACTTTTGCCCCACCCTGTATGAGTCAATAAAAGGCAGAGCAATATTAAGCTAGCAACAAATATTAAAATTCAAATACTCTGATGGACAGTAAGAAAAATAACTCCGAAGCCTTCACTTCTCCATAGCTTATTCAATGATCCCCTTGTCTTCAGCCAGCATTTGCCAGGAGGGCTGGATATTTTACTAAGTAGGGTGATTCACCTCAATCAAGAGATCTGAGAATTTGCTAAAATCTTTGCTCATCTCTCTAGAGATGCTGCCCAATTTGTGTCAGATTCTTTCTGCTTCTGCTTCCCAGTATATTGTCAGTTTCTTTCTTCTGCTTTTTTCCTTTTTCCGAGTCAAGTGCACAACCACCAAGCTAAGATGCTCCCAGATTACTAATCCACAGAAACTATGAGATCATTTTTTGTTTGTTTTAAGCTACTACATTTGGAGGTAATTTCTTATACAGCAAAATAGAACGAACACATTAGGACTTCAGAAGGCCCACTTTGCTCAAAGTGTAAGGAGTCCCATAGGAGAATAATAAATCATTAGATGAAAAAAGAAAACTGAAGCCATATTGCTGGGAATCTTGAAAGTCATGCTAAGGGGTCTAGGCTTTATCTGAAGAGGCAATGAAGACTCTAGGAGTATTTTCGAATAGGGGAACCATCAAAGTAGTGTGTTAGAAAGATTGCTTTAGCAGGCCTGCCTGGGATATGTTAGAAAAAGAAAGCACGAAGGTTGGAAAGTGGATCATTCACATTAATAGTCCATCCTAGTCACATGTCCTGCTTAATCATACAAAACCTGTTCTGCCCTGTATGTTTTTCATACACTGAGTGAATTCAAGATGACTGGCAGGATTTATGGTCAATTTTTTTAATCCTCTGAAGCATTTAGCACAGTACCTTGCACATAGTAAGTACTTGGCAGTCTGTGAAACATGAATGAAACCTTCCTAAATTTGTTCCACTTCCCTGCAGACAGAATAATACTCTTTCTATAATATTTTGTTCATGTAGGTAATAGACCACTTCTCAGATTTTAGCATTCCATTACTGATTGTACTTTCTTTGCCTCCCATTTTCAGGACAGTCCCAACCAGCCACCCGATTTGCCAGGCCAAAGCAAAATAGAAATGCAGGGCTCCCTGATTCAAAAGTACTAGGAATTTCAAGAGAGTGACTAAGGTTGGGGAGGTACTCCTGAGTTGAGAGCCCTGGGGGCACAGGTCACAATTCAGGAAACTCGACTTGAAGGCAATGATGCTGTTTTATGCATGGTTTTCACCATGGCTCCCACCATGGGAGAGTATTCAGTTCGTGTGGATTAAAAGGGCTGAGTAAATAATAAAGGTCAGGAACGATATATTGAAGGGGAGGAGGACTTGGGAGAAGTTTAACATGAGTGGGATCCACCCTGTAGTTCGGATGGCCTGTTTAAGATGTAGCCAGGAGTGCCATCTGCTGTCATCCCCCCTCTCCTGCCTAGACTTCCTACCCTGAGTGTCAGTACAGCAGTCTGCTCACACATATCCTCACAAGGTCCAGAAGTCTAGTTTGTCCTATGTTCACGCCCCCTCTAGGGGACCTTGGCTTTGATATAGTCATTTATTACATTTCCTTTATATAATGACAATGGTAGTGATTTAATATGTAAGAAGCAAATAGCTGAAGGGATTTTCTAGGCAGAAATAATGTATTGACTACTAACATATGACACTATGAGCTGGTACTCACAAAATCAAGAAAACAAGTGAGTGGTTTAAAAGCGTGCTGCAGACAAATCCTAGCTAAATTTTTAAAAAATTCAGAAGGGCAGAAAAGTACATATTGATCACCCTCTTTGAGGGATGGCACAGACCTCAGAGATGAGCTATGACCGTGAAGAATTGTTTTCTCGATTAGACAGACAATTGATTGAATCCCTTCTTAACACAGGTGAGTATATTACCCACAAAACACAAATATTTGTCTTTGTACCTGAACAATGCCTCCCTGAGTTACTGAGGAAAAGAAGCTGCCGGAAGGATATTAATCCTTCCCCCACCTCCCCCCTCATTTTAGGCTAGTTGCAGGGCTGATCTGAGCTGCCAGCAAAGCTTAGCAATCGTAATGGTGACCCCTAGTGGCAACTGTTTGCAAATGAAAAACTGGCTCCGTTTCTCTGCCAAGGATGTCAATTTTATTAAAATGCTTTCTTTAAGACGGATATTGGCAATTTTGTTGAACTGTAATAAAAACTAATTGTATGTTAGTTCTAAAAAATCGGTATCTTCTCCTTTACTTTATTGTCACTAGTGAGAAGTAAGAACACAGTCCCTGGAAAGCCTTCTCAGCAAAAGGAGAATCGCACTTTTCACTTCTCCAAGAGAGAAGTAAAAATGAGGCCTCGTATCAAACCCGGATTCACCTGTATCCCTGCGGGCCCTATGGGTTCCAAGAGTCAGCCTTAATGGGAACTTAATCGGAGCTACTTATGCACATCTAACTGAACTCTGGAAAATGATTACTAGTTGAAAAACAAAGAAAGAAGCAGGGTATAGTCAAAGACACTGCATTAGAGGACAGGTGGAGAGTGACCAGAGGAGAGAGAAGAGGGATTTCGGGGGAGAGGGGGAGGGGTTTATAGGATCAAAGTTAAAGGACACATGGATAAAAGCTA
>PVIA01006812.1:0-91806 GCA_004024845.1 Tonatia bakeri
ATCCCCCAACTAATCTGTTTATCTAAGTCATTCCTGTACTAAGAGGCCATTGCTGCAGCAGGCACAGCACTTGGTCAACTGGGCATTTCTACTTTCAAGGGAGGTAGGGAAATCTGGTCTATGGACTAAAAAGTCATGTGCCCAACTAAAAATTGAAGGCCTCTTTGCTATTGTAATGGAGGGGCAAATACTTGTAATAACAGCCAACACTCCGTGTTGCTGCAGGCCTCTCTCCCTCCTCGCACAAGTGTATTATAACTATTAAGTTACAACTAGAGTGTGTGTTTGGGATCCTGCTGAAAACCACTGAAATATGGCTATTTTTCTTGTATCCCAAATTTCAATGGCTCTTGCTCCCACTGCCTAAGAAATCACAAATTCTGTAAGAAAAGTGTTCCAGAGCAGTTCTTCAGAAAACCAGGCTCATATTTAATGCCCCTCCAGCATGGTAGAGTTGGGCATTTACACTTACAGAGGGCTGCCTTCTCTGCAGGTTAACTCCCCCAGATTTACACTGATGGCAGGGGCTCTCTCTTGTACATTCAGGAAGCAACACAGATTATTTTCACTGGATCATAAATATGTTTAGCACTCTATTACACTAACCTTTTAAATCAGTTGTCTTGGGTGGCTGCAAATCATCATTTAGAAGCAACTTTCTAAGATTTAAATGCTCTTGAAATCCTAGACACTCTAGTTAAATACTTAAGATTAAGAATGGGGGGTGTAGTAGGTCTTGTTACAAAATTTATTTCAAGGAGAAAAAGCAAAATCCTTTGCTTTTCTTCTTGGCTTCCTGGCTTTTCTTCTTTTTCTGTTTTTTTTTTTCTTCTTCTTTTTTCACTCTTTACTCATGAAGGTGAAGGTAAAAACTGGCACTTAAACACACGACTTTCTTACATTGGGTTGACTTTCCTTCTTTCCCCAGTGTTCCAGGACCTGCGGAGGGGGTATTCAGATGCGTGAGGTTCTTTGCAAGCAGCGCATGGCTGATGGCAGCTTCCTGGAGCTTCCTGAGACCTTCTGTTCAGCCCCAAAACTGGCCTCCAAGCAAGCCTGCAAGAAAGATGACTGTCCCAGTGAGTGGTTTCTCTCTGAATGGACAGAGGTATGTATGGTCCTCAGGAGGAGTTAATAAAAGACATAAATAAAGATGAAAAGAAGGCACCCTAAATGGATACATACAGAAGGCAAGAACAAAATGAAATAATGCTCCTAACATTATGGAGCAGTATTTTTGTAACCATTTATACCATACCATGTGACTAACTTTTAACTAGGCTGCAGGGACACAAGTTAAGCAGCCAGCCCTTATTCAGCAATCCGAAGCATGTGATTGTAAACAGATTCCTTGTGGAACAAAACCAGGCCTTGCTCGTGCTATTTGGGCCCAGGATTCTTCTCGGAACACAGGGTTCTTCTCCCTCTATCTCCACATGTGCCTTCCTGACCTCCCAGAACCTCTTATTCCCAGATGTTTCTAGTCTTTACTCAGTAAGGGCCAAGCCTCTCAAGTTCTTCTCCTCCAAGTTACTGGACAATAAGGAACATGACTTATGAGGAAAAGAGGGCCAAAGAAATCTTGCCTCTTTACTGTCAGTTTTCTGGCTCCAAAACTTCAACAACTTCCCAGCAAGACAGCTTGATTCCCCTCTTGTCTTGCATGTAGGGAGATGATTGCATCAGCATTCACTATTGCCTCATAATTAGGGATGTATCCCCCAACTAATCTATTTGTCTCAATCATTTCTATTCTAACACTAGCATCAGTTCATTCATTTACATCAAGCTTCACTGATTAATTTTCAGCCCCTACACTTTTTTGAATTGCCTACAACATGCCCACATGTCTTCCATAGAGAAGCTTCCCCCGACCCCCAATTATTGCCTCACAAGCCAATTTAGCCAAGAACAAAATCACTAGGCCTGAAGTGATGTGTCAAAACCAGATTCAAGACCCTCCCTAGCATATGGCAGCATTCGAACTGGCTTTGCTGATTCCATTGCCTTCTTTGTTTGATATACAGCTCACAGAATGAACTGCTGTTGGTTAAAATACAACACAAGACACTTGGTTCCACAGAAGGGGAAGCTGCCTCTGAAAATTAAGATGCCAGCTCTATCAATATAGTTTCTTAGAATTCTCGTGCCATATTTAGAGGAGTTCCATCAGATGGGCCTGCTAAGGGCATTGCAATGGAGAGTTAATTCACATTGTCATAGTTTTTATTTTTTATTTTTATTTTTTATTATTTACTTGTTCAAGTACAGTTGTCTCCATTTACCCCCATCACTCCCCCTGGCCCCAGCCATCCCCACTCCCCACCCTTGATCCTACCCCTCTTTGGTTTTGTCCATGTGTCCTTTGTACATGTTCCTGAAAACCCTTCCCCTTTTCCTCCCCTTTATCCCCTCCCACCTCCCTGCTGGTTACTGTCAGTTTGTTCTTAATTTCAATGTCTCTGGTTGTGTTTTGCTTTCTTGTTTATTTTGTTGATTAGGTTCCACTTATAGGTAATATCATATGGTAGGTTTTATAATTTAGTGGTAAAATTGCCTTCTAGTGATATCTCACCCCAAATGTCTCAGAAGAGTAAATGTCATGTTTCAGAAACAGGATAAAAGAAATAAGTGTGTAGAATGAGCATGTGTGTGTGTGCATGTGTGCACACATGGACTTGGCATTGACAATTTTTTCATAGAATGTTGATTTGGGGTATGGCATTACATATGATAAAAGCATAACAAATAAAGCAGTGCAGGATAGAGCCCACATGTATTCGCCAAGTAAGTGGCTCTAGAAGAAGACCCTCTCCCAGGGCATATTGCAAAAGGCGTTGCTTTCCCACATCCACTGGTGATAGTCTGCCATGAGTGGGATGCTGCCTGTGTGATTATAATTGTCCTCCCCTGTTCCTGGACTTTGTCATCTCTGAGCAAATGGGACATACTTGAGAAAAAGTTATTTTTGGCCTGCAGATTTGAAAGATGGACGCTTATGGTTAGGCACTCAGGAAAGGAGACTGCTGAAATGAGGTCCCATGGGACCTATTAAGTAAAGCAGACCCTTAGTATGCTGCCACATCTGGTGAAGAATTGAGACTGACAGGCAAACTCAGGTTTTAATGCTGACTCTGCTCCTGTACTTACTGGTTGTACTATTTTGCATCCCCACCAGCAATGTATGAAGTCTCTAATATAACCTCTCAATCATTCCTATTCCTGTTGGCCCAGTTACTTGACCTTTTTGAGATAATAATAATGTCTACCTTGATGGTTATCAGGACACTTAAATTAAATGATGCATATAAAGTGCTTCGTGCCTAGTGAAAGTTAACCATAATTATTGTTATGATTCTCTTCCATCCCTGCTCCTTGTAAGGAAGCGGTAATAAAAGGAAGACTTACCTCAAATGGCTGGAAGCAGGGTCATTGTGGAGACTGCCCCAGCCTCTGCCAGTCTTCCTAAGAGAAGGAAGTTGCATGTGGGAAACTAGGAATAGTTAGTCCTTACCCAAGGAATGTTATTATGTTTTGAGTTATCTGGGTTGATGAGTGGAAATTCCAAACCCTGGGGAGGAGCTGAGAAGCACGGGAAGCAGCATCACCAAGTCAGTGGCATGAAGCTCACACTGGTGCTGTGCAAGGTGCTCCTGCAGAGGTCCAGAGGCTCCAGCTGGCCCTGCCATCCCCACAGCCCTTCTCTGGCCCTGTGGCTGAGATGAGGCATGCATTCCACACCCCCCACAAGACCCCTTGGAGAAAGGAAGACCTGGATGATCTACGAGTGTTTTTATCCTCACTGTCTGGCTCAGGCTCATGGTTACTGCACAGAATCCCTCGGAGACAGAGTTAAGCCAAAGGTTTAGACACTTCAAATAAAATTACTCTCAGATTCTATTCTGAGAATAAGACACTCAAAAGAAACTTATTTTTTTAATTTAAAAGAAACCCTTCCATCTCCTGAAGGAGTTGGCTAGTAAATATTTTAAGTCATATATTTAGGGAAGTTTCCTCCAGCCAAAATAAATAAGTAAATAAATAAAAGAAATTAAATCCTAGTAGTAAATTTTAAAGCTAGAAGGAACTTAAAAGATCCTATAGCCTAGCTGTTCTTTTAAAAATTAAAGTCGCAGAACTTTGTTTTAGGCTGTCATGTTACTATGAAGCCAAAGTTCTAAAGCACATCAAATCAGAGCTGTTCCGGTTGAAGTGTGGGTAGGGAGGTCCCGGATTTCCCATGGCCGAGTCTCCAGCTCCCCTGGGAAGCCCCTGAGTCACTTCCTCAGCATAGTTATAGAACACAGTCTGAAAATTCCTGCTCTTACTTTGTTTACCTGTTTTAGAAACGTGGAAGTTGAGCCCAGAGAAAGATCTAGACTTGAACAAAATTATAAATCAATCTCCTGATATGCAGATTATTTTCCTATTTTTCTACTTAGCAGCACTAACATGACCATGCTTTCAAGAAGCCCAGGGTCTTTACCTCCCTCCCGCCTGACCCCTGGACTTGTGCTGTCATCTACAATAAAATCAGGGCCAATGGATTGGGGTCTATGATTAGGGAACAACACCAATAGGTTTGACTCTCATCCCTGTTTTTTGCATTTTAAATGTCTTTTAGGGTAGTGTGTATCATAGAACTTTGCATGGAATAGTTTGTTTCAACAGGCTAGTATGTAATACTTGAAAAGGTAATATTTTGGGGGTTTTTTTACTGTCATTTTTCAAGTTAACATGGCACACTGCCATGACCCCAGTTCAGGCCTTTATCATTTCAAGCCTGGACTACTGTGGCAGCCTCCTTAACTGATAGTCCTACCTGCCATCCGTCTCCTGCTCCCATCCCTCCCAGACACTGTTGCCAGATTAACCTTCTCAAAACACCTATTTCATCATTTCACTCCTCCCTTCAATGGCTCCTCATTGCTTTATGGACCAATTCCAAACCTCCTGTCTGAAAATTAAAAATCTCCAATGTCTGCCTCAAACTACCTCTTGAACTCCTGACACTCTCAATGTGATCCTTCTGCTCTAAGAGGTTTAGCTCTGTCCCCAAACCTGCCTTGGGCTTCTGCACTGAACTGTTCTGTCTTTGTTCTGGATGTTTCCCTGACCCACATGCTTATTCCTGGTCCTCTACACCCATCCAGACTCCACCCATCTTCAAGACCTAGGTAGGAAATCCCTACTGTACCAGAAGGATTCAACAGTTGTTAGTATTGATCTTATAATATTTCACTTGCCTTTTGGTTTTGTATGTTTACTAAAACTTTTATTACTATTTAACTCTTTAAACAGCTTCACTGAGGTATAATTTGAATACTATAGAATTTAATTTAGCATAATGTTTCCAAGGTTTATTCATTTTGTAGCACATAGAACTAGATTCCTTTTTATAACAGAATGACATCCCATTGTATAGATATAACCACACTTTGTTTATCCACTTACCAATTAGTGGACGTTTGAGTTATTTCCCCTTTTTGCCTGTTATGAACATGCTGCTGTGAATATTCACCCACAAGTCTTGTGTGGATCTATGTTCTTATTTCTCTTGCATAGCTACTAGGAGTGAAATTTCTGGGTCTCATGGTAAATTGATATTTAACTTTTTAAGAAATATTAAACTTCTTCAAGTGGGTTATACTGTTTATGTTTCTACCAGCAATATATGAAGGCTCTAATTCTTTCTACATCCTCTTTAATACATATCTGTCTTTTTTATTATGGCCATTCTGGTGAATAAGAAGTGTTATCTCATGGTTTTGATTTCCATTTCCTTAATATACTCTTTCATTTAAGTAATGCACTTGGAATTTTTCCCTTTATTTGATAACAGCTCCTTAACATAAGGAACTACCTTGCACATCTTTTTTCTGTAGTATCTAGCACCCCGCCACAGATGAAATAGATATGTGACAATTATCTGATGCTTAACATTAAAATATTTTATTTGTGAAGGAGAAAAAAATAGCACTGAGTGTCATTTAAAACATATTATCTCATTTAATTCCCAACCTTGCAAAGTAAGCACACGAAGTGAAAATAGCCTCAGAGAGTTTAAGTAACTTGCCAAGTACTGAAATACTGAACTACATGTGAACACAGGACTCTAACTCTGTACTCTAGAGCCTACGCCATATAAGTCAAACCAGTAAAATATCTACAGGAAAACTTAGAGTAGAATGTGGCCACGTTGTAGACATGTCTTTCCACATTGCCAAGAAGTGGCTATTTCTCTAAGTGGCTATTTCTTTTTCATACAACTTTTCTCATATTTTGGTGATTTTGAGAACTCATACGAAAGCCCATTAGCCTATAGTGTCCTGCACTTACATGCACTTGGCCTTTCTTTCCCCATCAGTGTTCGACGACCTGCGGCGAAGGCACCCAGACTCGAAGTGCCATGTGCAGGAAGGTGCTGAAAACCGGGGTCTCGGCTATTGTCAATTCCTCCCTGTGCCCGCCCCTGCCCTTCTCTTCATCAATTAGGCCATGTATGCTGGCAACCTGTGCAAGTGAGTACTCCAGAGCTTTGGGGATGGAGAGATGAAGCCCCATGGAAGCAGGCGTAGCCACATAGGAACATTCCCTAAACCCAGGCCAGTAGGAGATTGGGCCCTGGAGGGCAGCAGGCTGGTGAGTTCAGCTGGAGATGGAAAAGGAATCTTAATTACATGTGACCAGGTGAAATTCTCTTCTCTCCTGGAGTAATAGTTTGCAAGAGGGAGAGCAAAGTTCACTTGCTGGCATATGGAGATCTGGAAGCTGGAGGCAGCATATTAACTAATGAAGTCTAATGTTATCCACTCTGGGGTTTTAAACTACTCTGAACAGATTCATTCTCTCTAATTTTAATCCCTAGAATTGCAACATTTCTGGGCTCTCCTCCTCAGTGTAATCAGAGCCCTGGTGCTCTGCAGAGGCAAAGGACAGACATTGAAAGGGGGACATTCTCCTTCCCTTTGTCCTCTGCTTCTTTTTTATGATGCCGATTTTTTTAAGTCCTTTCAATGAGAGGAACTGCCTTTCCCCAGAGACTTCCCTTTATCTACAACCCTGCATCTCAGCTTCTTAGGGGCAGAAAGAGCCAGCAGAATGAAAGCAGGTTGTACTCCAGTTTGGGATTGTGGCAGCACCTGACGGTCCATACCTGGTAGCCAGCTCCTCCAGGAAAACACAGGAGGTCAATGAAGGCCCAGCCAAAATCAACTCTGAAGCACTGTCTTCCTCTCTTCTGCCCCTTCATCTCTCTTTCTGTTCTCTTCCCCCTCTCTTTTTCCCTCTTTCTTGTCGCTGCATCTCACTCTTACTTTTCTCTTCTCTCCATTTATCCGTCTGTCTTCCCTTTCATTTCAGGGCCCGGGCGGCCATCCACAAAGCACAGCCCACACATTGAGGCCGCAAGGAAGATATACATCCAGACCCGCAGGCAGAGGAAGCTGCACTTCGTGGTGGGTGGGTTCGCATACCTGCTCCCCAAGACTGCTGTGGTACTCCGATGCCCCACACGGCGTTTCCGCAAGCCCCTCATCACCTGGGAGAAAGATGGCCAGCACCTCATCAGCTCTGCCCACGTCACCGTGGCCCCTTTTGGCTACTTAAAGATCCACCGCCTCAAGCCCTCTGATGCGGGTATCTACACCTGCTCTGCAGGACCAGCCCGGGAGCAGTTTGTGATTAAGCTCATTGGAGGCAACCAGAAGCTTGTGGCCCGGCCCACCAGTCCGAGGAATGAGGAAGAGGCCCTCCGGGTGAGGAAGGCCAACCCCAAGGAGGCCCTGCAAACCCACAAACACCAAAACGGAATCTTCTCTAATGGCAGCAAGGCTGAGAAGCGGGGCCTCACTGCTGACCCAGGGAGCCACTATGATGACCTTGTCTCTCGGCTGCTAGAGCAGGGGGGCTGGCCCGGAGAGCTCCTGGCCTCCTGGGAGGTCCAGGACTCCACAGAAAGGAACACGTCCTCAGAGGAGGATCCGAATGCTGAGCAGGCCCTCCTGCACCTGCCTTTCACCATCGTGACCGAGCAGCAGCGCCTGGACGACATCCTCCGGAACCTCTCCCAGCAGCCAGATGAGCTTCGCGATGTCTACAGCAAGCACCTGGTGGCCCAGCTGGCCCAGGAGATCTTCCGCAGCCATGTTGAGCACCAGGACACACTCCTCAAGCAGTCTGAGCAGAGGATTCCCCCCATGGCCATCCCACCTCGCAAACCCGTGTCCAGCTTCACCAGCATGCTTCGGTCCTCCTCCTCCGGAGAGGCAGCGGGTGGCTCCCGCCGGCCACACCGCAAGCCCACCATCTTACGGAAGATCTCAGCTGCCCAGCAGCTCTCTGCCTCAGAAGTGGTCACCCATCTTGGGCAGACTGTGGCCCTGGCCAGTGGGACACTGAGTGTGCTTCTGCACTGTGAAGCCATAGGCAACCCCCGACCTACCATCAGTTGGGCCAGGAATGGAGAAGAGGTTCAGTTCAGTGACAGGTGAGACTTGCAGTTGCCTGGTCTAGAAAGGGGAGGGGGCAAAGGGCCACATCTTTCCGAGGCACCTTATTCACTCTTCTTTCAAGGTGTTTCTGAGGGTAGAACTTAGAGCCCTGGGCTCAGGGATCACATCCTGGCTTTCAAGCCCTCTATCTGCAGTGATAGACTGTTGGAGCAAAGACAGGTATTTAATTTCTCTAAACTGTACAGTCTCATCTTTGTAAGGTAATAGCAACAATGCCTACCACCCTGATCCCTGTAGGATCCCAAAGATTAATGAGATACTCATTGGGGTTCTTTGAACTTTCGGTAGAAAGCGATAGTTTCAGGACAAGGCATTGTTACATTGCCACCTTGTGAGACGAACTATTGGGTTGGCCAAAAAGTCTGTTACATTTTTTTCTGTAAAGTAAAGGACACTTTTTCATTCTCACCAATAACTTTATTGATGAAACTTTATTTGGATAGTTTGAGTATGTTGGCTATCTCCCACTGTTGGCCTCTAGTGGGTAGAGGCCAGGGCTTCTGCTAAACATCTTCCAGTGCATAGGACAGCCCCATAGCAAAGAATTATTTGGCCAAACTGCCAATAGTACCAAGAAGCCTCACAAACTATTTTTCACACGTTCAAACAGTCACAGCACCTTCTCCATACACTGGACAAGTCTTTTTTTGGATTTCAGTTGCGTTTTTACCTTTCTTGAAATAATAAAGCATAAAACACCAAAAATGTTGCTTATCTTCTTCCATCTTCAGTGTTAAAATGGCTGCACGAAAATTCACCAATTTTGATTTTTTTTTTAAATGCATGCTGATATGACGACTGGCACAATACAATCTAACAAAATTGTTTCAAATGTAGTTAAAGACAACTTAGCACTACTGGAGCCATCATATGGGAAAAAAAGCTAACAAACTTTCTGGCCAACCCAGTATTATACATCCAGACCAAAGATTGTCTTCATGCATGTGGTCTCCAGGGCTGAGGGAAGTACAGCCAGCACTGGCTGCTCCTCGTGGGTGAGCCTGTCCTCTGTCCAGGCTGGACAAGGTTGTTTGTTCCAGAAAGCTTTTATTCCTGTCGGACCTGTGATTAATTGTCTCGACATCTCTTGGTGTCTCTGTTTTGATGCGATGACAGCATGTATTGCATATTGGTTTCCTTGAGCCATAGCCATTGGTGATGTAAGATCAAGAGCAGTGTTAGAAGTAATGATAATAATATTTTTGAATGTCATGTGCCAAGCACTCTGCCATGCTTTCTACATACATTGTCTCTTTTAATCTTTACAGTGGCTCTGATGACAATAATTATAGCTAGTATTAATTGCGTAGTGACTACCTGCCACACAAGTGTGAACTCTCACTGTGCCCCATCTCACTGAATTTTAACAGTAGCCCTGAGAAGTGGGTACAGTTTTTATCCACACTTTACAGAAGAGAACACAAAGTCAAGCAACCTGCCAAAGATCATATTTATTAGGGGGTAGAACCAAGATATATGACAAAAGTAAAATAGATAATTCCTTGAAGAACCATAGACTATGGATGGGAGAGGAACCTTTAAGGTCCTCCAGTTCAGAGTCCCCATTTCAACTTTTTATTACCTCTGAATCCATATAGAATGCTCTTTTCATTAAACAGACTTCTAAACACTACTGGCTGGCTACTCTCTTCTCTGGTTCGCTAGCTTTAGGTAAAGAAGAAAAGAAGCCAGGATTTCTGGTGCCAGGCAAAGTGCCAGGTTTATTTCTATGTAACTGCATTCATTATTTCAACAATCTGCAAGATTGATATGCATTATCTTCTGGTTTTGCACAGAAAATCAAAACACAGCCACTCACCCAAGATCACGTTAGTAAGAGCCTGAGAGGATTGGATATCAAGTCTATATGATTCCAACAAAGATTTGGTGGACAAAAGTGACGTCCATCCTGACTGCATCTTTGTGCCTTCAGTTTGTCAGTATTGCCTCTCAGCCTTAGTACGTACAAATAGCTTTAATAGCAACGCTAAGTGTTTTTCTGTGTGCTCTTACTATATACCAGACCACTGTGCTCAGTGTTTCAAAGACATTCTCGTTTAATATTTTTTAAAAAAGCCTATGGAGCAAGTACTACTGTTGTTACCACACATCGATAAGAAAGCTGAGGCACAGACGGTGGGCCCACACACACGCACGGGAGACAAGGCAGGAATGCAGGCAGCATGTTGGAGAGCTTATGCTCCTGACATCACCATTGCTTGCAGCTGGGTCCTCCCCAGCTCGTACTTTCCACGATCAGCTTAACTACTATGATCCCTGCAATTCTTTCCAGAAATCTTTATAACAAGTTTGTGGGTCAAGCTAAAGTTGCAGTAAATTCACTTGAGGCCACTGGGACACTGAGAGGCAGCTCCAATGTCAGGCCCGCAGGATGATGGGGGCTGGCTGAGAGTGGTGCCCTGGTACTCGGGTGGGGGTGCACTGGAACTCACCTCTGTCAGTGCGCCCGTCTCGCCCAAATCATGTCATGTCCTCCACCAGCAAGCCAGTTTCTCAGGTGTAGGTGCCATTTTATTCATATCCTCTGGGCTTATTGCCCGGGTTTGCTACCATTAGGATTGGAGGGAGTAGTGACTGGCTATGTGAGGGAAAAGGTGAGAATTAACATTTATTGACTAAATATTGATACATACACTGGGCCTCACAGGTTAGCAACTTTCATAGCCATCATCTTAGTTAATGTCTGTGTGAGATATAAGCTGTTATCCCTACTTCAGAGATGGGGAAACCGAGGCCCCTGGAGTTAAAAAATTTGACAATATTTATCTAATAAACTAGTGAAAGGCAGAATCAAGAGGTCAGATTCAAAGCCAGTTCTGCCCAACCCAAGCCCATGATGTTTGAGCAAATGAGTACGTTCATACTTTTATGTATCGGTACTTTGCCAGAGATCCCAAGTTTCCTCAAGACCCTTGCTGATTTCTGTCCTGTTTCCAGGGTCCTTTCCTTTGAATACACCTTCCTTCCGTTAGAAAGCTGTAGAACAAGACAGGCCATGAGGAAGAAGGAGAGGGTCCTTGGACTCCCCTGTCCTGTGACTGGAACTGCAGGGAGCATGTCGAGGCCAGGGCTGACTCAGAAGTTCTGGCAGTTCCCTTGAGCGCTGCAGATTTTTTAATGATTTTTTTTAATTTAATGAGTTTTTAATGAAATCCAAAGGTCATGGCCCATCTAAGTCATCTGGTGGCCAAAGAAGATGTGGAAGGAGCTGGATGAGAACCGAGGGCCCAGGCTGATCTTGTCAAGGCCCTTCTCTTTCCATGACCTTAGTCCCAGTGTTTCAAAAGTGAGGGGGGTTGTCCCAGGTCAGCTCTGAAGTCCTTTCCATCACCTCCTTCACTCCCTTGCAGAAGGTCACAGAAGGTGAAAACCCACGTGCGGACAGGGGGCAGGGAGAGCCTGCAGTGCAGTAACTTCGAAACTTGCTGCACGTGTTGTTTCTGAGTGCTCCACAGAACCGGCTCATTGGTCACATGAGTTCGGGATGCGCTCACTTAAAGCTGAACAGACAGACGTATTTACTGCTGGGCTTTACTTCTATCTTTAACATAGTGCTTGTTTTTTATTATAAAAGTAATAAAGGGGCTATAAAACAATACAAATACTACCTAAATCTACAAAGTAAAAATGCAAGTCTCCCTTAGCCCCCAATCCTATTACCCAGAGGCTGTCACTCCTAACAATTTGGTATACATCCTTTTGGAATTTTTATATGTTTCATTATATTATTTATTATAAAACATACACATAAAATTTGGGTTTTTGTAGTGGGCTATTACTCATGCTTAGAAATGTAATCTAATTGTATGTACCAACAGGTCAGAAGAAACATTTCAGAAGAGTATGTAGAAATTTATATCATCTTTTTTAAACAGGTGATTACTGTTCTTAAATGCATTTAACTATCCCCCAATTGAAATTATTTTGGTTTTTCCTGTTTTTAATCCCTGAATCATTCCAACATGTTGTGACTTTCCTGGTAGACAATATAGTATGAGTGTTTTCCAAGTAATTCTTTGATCAATGAAAAATTTTTTGGCCTAGTAATCTCAGGAATACCAATAATTCTTGATGTAGGACTTAGAAACACTATTTTGTCTTTTAATTTTCACTTTAGCAGGCATTGCAAGTCTAACCGTAAAGACTTTCAGATTAAAAAAAAAAAAAGCTTCAGCAGTATCTTGCTAGAGAAAGACACAGGGCAGCCAGGTGGGAAAGGTGCTGAAGGCGTTAGGCCTAGAACAGCAGCGGGCAAATCCTGCCTTTTCAGTCACTGGGCCACTGGTGGGAGTGGAGTGAGGAGCAGCATCAGGAGGGAAAGCACACGAGGGGCATGGCCAAATATAGTTTCACAGTATCTTCCATTGTCAAGATTTTTTCTAGACCTATCCTTGACAGACCTTTCTAATGCAGGTTAACAGCAGGAGGTAGGGAAAAATAACAGATTTTCATTTCTGATCTTTGACATCATAATTTTTCCATTTTACTTAAATGACAAGTGAGAAATATGGCTGGGGTTTAGTTTCCATACAGTTTCCCACATACTTTTTCAGAAAAGAAAGGGAGTGAATCTGCACAGAGCATGCACGAGGCTCGGCTGGGAGCTGCCTCTGGGACAGCTTTGCCATGGGCTGTTTGTGACCTCTCTTGTGTCGGGGCTCATTGCTTGTCATCATCACTGCGCTCAGCAGTGCTTCAGAAACATCCATTGTTTTCAAACCAGGAAGTGCTGAAATGCCCAGTTTGTAGTTCAGTTAGTCTGTTTTTGCTTAGTACCCAAATGTGTCTTTCTGAAAGAGTCTGCAAGACCCAGCTGGCTGTTGGTCAGAAGGACTTTGCAGAGTATTCACCAATACCCTGAACAGCCTGAACCACAAAGATAGGTCGAGGTAGGTTTTAGGATTTATTCTGAGTACACAGGGACATTTTGGAGGCCATTAGGCAAGAAATTAAACAATCTAATTGCCATTTTTATAGACTCACACTGGCTATTTTGTGGCGAGTGTAGAGGAGCATGAATGGAAGCAGCTCTTTGCAATCATCCCTTCAACACCACAGATACCTGCTGAGTATCAGAGAGCTCGAGAGGCACCAGACAGGGGGGTGATAAACAAGGCAAGATCACTCCTGTCAGAAACTGAGAGACACACAAGTGCTAGTGGAGGATAGAATCACTTAGGCCCCAAGTTTGTATTAAACTTCAATGGGCAGAATACTTCTCTTTAAATTTTTAAAAGTGGATAGGGGAGGGGTTCTCAAATTCAGCATTACCAGGAAATGTTAGAAATGCTGTCTCCTCCACCCTACCCTACCCCAGAAATTATGTAGCAGTGCCCCACAATTTACACTTTAACAGGCATGCCTGGTGACTGTGAGACTTGAGGTTCAAGGACCACCTTTAAGAAGTGCTGAGAAAGAAAAAGGGAGCAAGGTGAACCTCAGAGTAGAATTATACACTTGTTATTAGTTATTTTAAAAGAGTTGGTAGATGCCCATTGGAAGAGAAGTATTCTAGCCTGACTTCATGGGCCTGGTGCATTAACAGTGCCCAAGTGGTTTAGAATATTATTCTTATAGCCCTAAAGCAGCCAACTTATACCCTAGAAATATTTCACATGTAGAAGACCATCTTAAGTACCCTCCGCCAAGGTTGTTAATTATGAATTTTTTTATTTTTTTATTTTAATTGTTGTTGCAGTACAATTTTCTATCTTTTACTTCAATCCCAACCCACCCATGCTAATTATGATTTTTTTAAAGTCCTACTTAACATTTCCACTCAGTTTATAATAAAATTGGCTTCTGTTTGCCCACCTTGTAGTCCAAGGCTGCACACAACATACACTTCTCTTGGGAAAAGGCTCCTCGCCCCCTCCCCCCAAAAAAACATTATTTTTTGTTTGTTAAAAAGAAGCAAGTTGTCTCTCAAAATATTCCTTGTCTACTCTGGTCTATCAGCAGCATTCCATAGAGGCTAAGCACTTCTTCCTAAAAACAAGTTTTGCCACTTCAGAAACTACGCACACTTGGTTTGCTTCCTACTTCTCTGGATATTTTCTCTCAGTCACCTTTGTGAGTTTCTCCTCCTCTGCCTGACTCTTCTCTGCCTGCTTAGGAGCCGCCCTCTATACACAGCAATGATTCCTGTGGCCCAGACTTCCCCAGGTGCCACTGATTCTCATATATGGAGCTCCTCACCAAGTCTCTCTTCTGACTCAGATGCAAAGCTATCTCCTGGACATCCCAGCCCACGCACTCCACAAATAGGTCAACTCACTGTATCTAAAACTAAACTCCTAAAACGCTGTCTCAGTAAAGTAAACCCCATCCGTCCAGCTTCCTGAGCCAAAATATTTCTAGTCTGTTCTAGCTTCTCCGTGGTTCTTACATCCCTTCACTTTTCTCTGTTCTCACTGCCTTACTTTGGTTTAGCTGTGTCAGCTCTAGATGGTTGCAACAGCCTCCCAATTCTGTATTTGACTTCTCTAGACCAGCGATTGGCAAATTATAGCCAGTGGCTTTTGCACTTTTTAAAGGGTTATTAAGAATGGCTTTTAAAGAGTTATTTAAAGAGCCATTGAAATTGAGCCCAGAGCTGTTAAGTTACTCAAGATCTCACACTTAGTAGGTGTTACAGCCAGGGTTTGAAGCCAGGTTACTTAAGCGTTATTAAAAGAATAAATTTTACATTTCTAAAAATAAACAAAAAGTAGAATATACATCAGAGGCCACCATAGGTTGCCCTCAAAGCCTAAAATATTTACAATGTGTCCTGTTACAGAAAAGATTTACTGATTCCTACTCCAGATCATTTGACATCTACTACAAAAGCATCTTTCTGGAAAAACTGTCCGTGGAGTGATCATGCTTAAAATTCTTTTAATGGCTTGCCATCACAGAAGGATAAGTTCCAACTGCCTTACAGTGATACAGAGCACCTGACATCTGCCTGCCTCTGTCACTTCATATATCACCATGCCCCCACCTCACCCCACTGAGCTCTGCCCTTCAGTAGTACCCAATTACTTGCTGTTTACAAATTGGCCTGGAGCCTCTGACGCACTTTGTCTGCCTAATTCTACCCTTCCTTACAGGAAGGTGTATCAGATGACCCTCTCCACCACCTACATAGTATCCTGTACATAGTGCTCTGTCTCAGCCCTAGCATTGTGTATTGCAATTAGCTAAATATTTTTCCACATTACCATCTGCATTATGTTAATCTTCCTCAAGGACAGTTTAAGAAAGTCTTATTTTATCTACAATTCCAAAAACATAATAGACATTCAACATACATAAACTAATGAATAGAGGAACAGACAAATGATTGATGCCTATAATGAGGAGGGAGGTTTCCTAACTGCTGGAGAATGTAGTTTGCATCGTTTTGCATAATCTGGATTTCTAGTATTCAATTTACAATTGTGGCAGAGTTCCAGAGTTGTCCCCACTCCCAGCTCAACCTCTCTGTCTGGCCCAAGTATTCTTCACTGGAGAAGGGTCAGGAAACTCTGAGGATCTGTGGCTCACAGCTGTACAGTTTGAAAAGCACTGCATTGGGGTGAATAAATGCAGAGAGTAAATACCTGAGGGCATCCTTTCTCCCAGCACATTCAGGCCAATGGAGAAATCATTGTAATCATCACTAACATTTAATGAGCCCTTGCTTTGAGCTAGGCTCTGTCCTAATTGTTTTACAGGTGTTCACATATTCTTACAATAACCCTTTGAGGTTACTATACCAATTTTACAAATGTTGAAATTGAAGTGAGTAGTGATTGCTGTGGGGAGGGGGGTATGAGGGGACTAAATGCTAATGGAAAAAAATAACACAATAAAGATTAAATTTTAAAAAAGAAATAGAAACACAGGGATGCTAGATTCACTTCATAAGTAGTAGAGTTGGGATTTGAACACAAAGCAGTCTGGCTCTAAGCACTATTTCTTTTTATTGATTTTAACCTCAGTTGAATACACGGACTTGCCATTGTTTTTAAAAGAAGCCATTGGGGTCAGCTAGACAAGCATAAATTAACATTCCATTTTCTGGCCAGCTGGCTTCCATCTATGAGGCTTTTGTTTTTATTTTGGCACATCTGTCTGAGGGAGAGCCCTTTCTTCTATTGGGCGCTGTACCTTTACATATACACACCCAGCTGTAAGTATGCACAGTGCTAGGCACATAAAAGGCACTCAGTAAACATTATGATTGTTGCATCTGTGTTTGTGTCTCCTACTGTGTATGTTTACAGTGTTGACAGCCTGTGCCTGTGTGTGTATGTGCATGTTTACAGCCCTAGACCACAAGCAAAATGAAACAAACTGTTCTTGCTTTTCAGTTACGCTGTGTAAACACTGAACACTTACTCACTGGGCCATCCTACTCTCTACCACATTTTGAGTTCAGACTCAGGCAAAAGCTAACACCCACTTATATTAGGACAGAGGACAACACTAGCCAAAGAATCTATGAAGTAAGTCTTCCCACTTCTAATACCAGGAGGCTCACACAATACAGACAAATGTACAAGGTGGGGCAAAAGCAGGTGTGCAGTTGTTTGCATGGAACATAATACAATGACTAATAAATATTAATGCAAGAATAAACTGTGTTTCATGAACTCACGACAGTAAATCTACTTTGCCTACCCTGTACCTACAGTGATCCTAGATCTGAATCCAACTCTAGGAACAATGCTTGTAAGGACACTGCTGACTTCATTGGAGAAAAGAAAAGCCAGATTCCCCAAAATTGGCACTAGACATTGAATTACAAATTGGAAAGGAAAGCTGAATGAAGATTGATCCTTTCCTTCAAAAGTTTCTACCTTGTGATCCCTAAGCCCTTTCCTGTTTTCTTCCTATCTGAGTCTGCCAGATTCATGCTGATCATTTCTAAACACCCCCTTGGTCAGGGGGAATGACCTAATGGTACATCAGTTAGCACAGAGGATGGCCAACAGTGGTGGAAGGACAGTAAGGCCAGAATCAGAGCACCCAAGGCTCAAATTCCAGTTCAAATGATCACACCTGCCCTGTAGACGAGCGAGGATGTGAAGAACTGATATGTCTGTAAAATGCCAGGTTCACAGTGGACATTCATTTATCAGTATCTGTGTCGTTGTCAGGTGGATATAAGGCCAATATATCACAGTGCCTTCCAGCACACCACAAAATAAGGAGCTTATTCTTATTTTGAGGAACACCTAGGCAGTTGTTCCAAGTGTTGAGATGCAAAGTTATCTCAAAGAATACATTGTGATGGAGAACTATCAGCCTAAATCCAGGCCTTAGGAGGGGATGCTTATATTCTACTGACAATTTTTGCTATCATTTCAGATCTGGTAAGAAAGAAATGTGTATGTTTTAAATGCTTATACTTTCCAGAAAGCTTTGGACAACGTTCCAAAGTGGTGTTGAATGGGAGATGAATTAGGGAGTGTTTGGAAGGCTTGGGCAATAGAATATCCATAGATGGAAACTTCTCAGACTGGAAGAGAGCATCAGATGCAAATTGCCTCCAGGGTCAATTTCAGCACCACAGTTGTGAATGATGCTAGATGTATAAGTCATGCGCACATGAAATGCAGTTTCCAAGTTTGCAGATAATATAAATCCTGGAGGCAGGGCATATAGGGAAGGAAGAAGAAACCAGTTTCAATTTGGTTTGGCTTTGTTTCTGTTATAGAACTAAAGGAAATGGGGATGACGAATGTTTTTCCCAGCTGAAAAGTATAAGAATAGCAAGTGAGAAAAGAAAGGGCACCATCCCAGTGAATACATAAACCTCAGCAAAAGGAGGTGGGGAGGGTGGGGGTCAGTGAATGCAAAGGTCACAGAGGAACCAGCATTCATCCGGCAGCGGCCCTCAGAGAGCATCAGGGGACATGAGACAACAGTGTCAATCAGGCCGCACAGGTGGAGCTTGGAGTCAGGCACTGTCTGTTCTCTGAAAGCCTAGGAGGTCTCAGAATATCCCCAGAGCAGTTAACTTCTTCCTAGAAAAATGGTCTGAGCAAATGGCAGGCTTCCTAAAAAGTAATTAACATTTTTGTCCTAAATGAGGAAAGCACTGAAACAAACCACAAGAGAAAATTCCTCCATGTTCTAGGTCAGGGACAGCAAATTTTTCTTGTAAAAGGCCAGAAAGTAAACACTTGAGGCTTTTTAGGTCGTCCTAGCTCTGTCTCAACAACTCAACTCTGCCACTGAAGCATGAAAGCAGCCATAGAAAATACTGAAACTGCTGTGGCAGCGTTCCAATAAAACTTTATTTGCAAACGCTGCTGACAGCTGACTGGAGCTTGATGATCCCTGTCCCGAGTCAGAGTCACTTTATGCTGAGGTTTGTAGTTTGAAACAAACTACCCAGTGAGCAGATACAACTGCCCATAATAGCAAATGCAAGGCTTCACGAATTTCTGAACAGAATGAAACTGAACGGTTTGGCAAGAAGTATTAGGACAGGGTTAAGAATGTGTGGTCAGGTGGCCTTTCCCATTCCAAAAATATTTTCTATACTTCCACCTGGAGCAATCATGAAGCTTCCGGCATTAAATAACTTTTAGTTGGCAATTACATTAAAAACAGCAAAAGGTTTGAAAAGTTGCCTTAGCCAAATGGTGATATGAAACTCTTCATGAACCTTAAATCTGTTCCCCAAAATAGCTGTACAAAAGAAAGTTCTCTCTTGCACGTCTCTGGGCTACTATAATTTTTGGTTTCAGAAAAAATTTTTGCTCACAGAGAAGTTCTTCTCATAGCATTTTTTTCCCCTTCAACCTCAAGTTCTTTAAAATCTAAAATATTCTTATTAGTCCATTTCCCTGAGCAACTACAAACCTTGGCACAAATTGCCCCCACCAAAATGAAGCCAAGCCACGTGCCTTCCTATTAGGCCCCAGTGGATGCCTGAATATAGTCAGTTTTTTACAAGGTTGGAGGTCATTCCCCATTCCTGTTTCCTCCTTGTGCACTGCTGAACAAGTTACTTCTCTGAGCTGCTTTTTTCTCTCTAAAATGGGAGAATAATGTCGATCTGGTAATATGATAGAATAAAATTGTATAAAGCTTATATACTTGTCTAACCAATATTGGTGCCAGCTCTCCCTTTGTGGTAGATTTCATTATCCTTATCTAAGGAATCCCTAAAGAGGGGAAAAAAAACCCCTGCATTTCACGGTAGAGAAAGGTCCTCAACAGCTGCTCCTACGAGTTTGGAGCTCATGTTCTTTGTACAGCCTCCCTTAAGTTTGCTTCTTTGCTTCTAAGTCTACATTTTTTCAACTTTTTTTTTTTTTTGCTCTTATTTATATACATTTGTGCAATTGCAGGATCCTGGCTTTTCTTTCTTAAGTGTTCTCACATTCCAGTATCTGGCTAATAGTGTTAACACAGTTATTGAAATAAATAGTTGTCCTTGTTCAGAGATTCCTGAGTCAAAAGTAGAAGCCAGTGAGTGAGCGCTGTCGCCACAGCCCTCCGCCCCCTTTCCACTCCCAGTGCTACTGGGAGGTAGGTGCACCGCTTGCTCCTGGCTCCCTCTCACAGCAGACCCCATGCTCCCTCCCCATACCCATGATTGACTTTTTTTCTTGAAACCCCTATACTCCTCAGTTATTACCTATGTCAAAACGGTGTCTCACAGCATGTGGAATACATAGGCTCAGACGTGAAGAGTGAATGACTATGCTGACGGTGTCGTCAATGACAGAATAATAATAACCTGCACCTGCACAATTTGTTACCACAGCTCAGACACTTTTCTATGTTCTTAGAATACCTGAGCTCATGCAGAATATTCACAACAACCCTAGAAAGGTGCTGTAATGTTCCACCTTCTATAAATGGGGAAACTGTGTGATTGAGAGTTTACATAAATTACCCTATTTTGCCATGTATAATGCTCACCCACGTTTTTGGCCTGAACTTCCAGGAAAAAAAAAAATCTCACATTTTAACTTTTTAATTCTATTTTTATTTATTTATATTTATATACTTGTTTTTGTATTATAAAGGAATTTTAGCATTTATTTTTGAATGTATAGATATCTTTATTGCTTTCTAGAGTTACATTTTTAACACATAAGCATAAATAAAAGAATTAAAAACATTTATATCAATACAGAATTAGTACTACCCATGTATAATGCACATCCTTATTTTTCCTTCAAAAATTTGGGCCAAAAAGTGTGCCTTCTACATGGCAAAATATGGTACATGCCCAGCTTACAAAGTGTTGCAGCTGGGGCTGGAAATCAGCTGTACAGCTCTTCAGTCTGTGCTGTTAACCACGTGCTACATTGTCAGTATGATTATTTTCAGTTCTGTTCTGAAGGTAACTAAACAAGTGTTCATGGAGAATTTATTCAGCATGCCAGCATTTTGCTGAATACTGAAGAGGGAACTATGAAAGAAGTAGAAAGAATTCCAGTCCCTTAAGCATTTAGTTTACAATCTAACTGAGGAAATGAGACATTGTAGAATGGGAAGGGCTTTGTAGTACAACTCAGAACAACTCTGCCAGATCCAAAATGGGAGGGACTCTTCTGGACTGTGGTAACCCAGGAAGGAGAATTTGAATTCATTCTTAAGGGATAGGGAAAATTTGGAAGGATAGACAGGAGGAGAAAGAGCATGAACTCGCCACAGACTAATATGACAAGAAGAGTCAAAAAAGCCATATTGACTAGAGAGAGAAGTTTGTGTTGGGATGTGGGACAAGTAAGTTTGAACAGATGAGGAAGATACTATTACAGAGAGAAAGGGTGTATCTGTGATTTCCAGCTTCCACTCCTGTGTTGAGGCCTAAAATGCACATAAGAATGCTTGCTTGTTAGGTCCAGAGGCCTGTCGTGGTACGACATCATGGCTCATATAGCAGATGGATATTTCTGTGTCCAGAGCTTGAAAATTTTTCTGACTACTGGAAATTTCAAGGACTTCCAAGATGGTAACAAAGCTTACTACCATGTGACCATTAAAAGTAGATATATATTAATTTTTAGATGCATTTGACATTTAAGTCTTTTTACTTAGAAAATAGTGAGAATGGGTCAATATACTCCTTTGTTTGATCCTCATAAGAACTCTCTGAGGTCAGTATTATCCTAAATTTGCAGAAGGGACTTAGAGGCTCACAGGGTTGAAAGGCTCACCCAAGGCCCCCCACGACTCCATGTCCCTTGAGTGACATCAGAAAGGCTTCTCTTCCACGGCAGCTTCCATGGCTGGTTTTGGAGGTCACTTTGAGAGGTGGGCTTCCATGAGACAGTGAAGTTTGCAATTGAGCCAAAGATTCACAAGGCATCATGATGCCACCCCACTCATGTAATTGCTAGAAACTTACACCCAGAGCTGCCTTATTTTCAAATAAGAGTACTTTCTCAGTGTACATTGCAAGTGCAGAGGAGATAACTTTATCTGAAGAAGCTTGTACTTGGTAGGACTGGACCATAAGCACTTTGTCCATCTTCTACTCACATGGATGATGAGAGCTTTACTTATGTAACTAAAATAATTCTTTGTATTCTCTCAACTGCTCTTTCGTTAATTGGTAGAGTCCATGAGAAAACAGGCTTAGAAGCCTACAAGTAAAAGCCACCAGAAAAGCAAAACTGCTCCTTGATTTTCATGTGAAAAGTATAACCAAAGAAAGAAATTAAGCATTAAGTTCCTGCTCAGTAAACCAAATGGAAAGAGTGGTATGGATATAAGAGGAAAGTGGAGAGTGTTAATATACCTAATATGAGCATAATGAGTGTTAATATACCTAATATTTGCTATGTAGGTTTTAATTATGTCCCATTTCATGTCCCCCCAATCCTCTGATTCCTTAAATTCCAAAACACCCCAGAGGAATCTTTCTGGTTTTGCTTGGAAAGCAACACTATGTTTCTGTGCCTGTGCATTCTAAAACAGTCCTGTCAAACTTGAAACCTAAATACAAGTTGACAGAAATCAGCTACTAACAAAAAATTAAGTTAAATTAATAGTGTAGGTGCCTGAAGTACAATGGAAATGTTTTGTGTTTTGTTTTGTTTTGTTTTGTTTTGTTTTGTTTTGTTTTACCAGGAACCCCTCTCCCTAGTTGCCAGGCTAGATAGAGAGCCTATGACAAACCTCAGACTCCCTGGCAAACACTTTTCTTTGCCTTGTCATGTTTTCTAGGAAGCCCTGCGTGGACACCCTCCCCAGAACTATGACTTTCACTGGTGGCAGGCTCCAAAGCCCCTCTACGAAGTTCATGGGCATATTGAAGACATGATAGATTGGAGGAAAGTGCTGGCTCAAGAAACCCTATTTCAAATCCTGACTCTGCCATCAAATAACTATGGGCTCTTGAGCTAAGCAGCTCAATTTTATGAATGCAAATAATTTATAAGTACATGCAATACATGAAAAATTTAGATTTTGTCCCATGTAGATTTCATCTTAAGATAATTTTTGAAACTTTTTTATGAAGGCAGATACTTGAGCTGTTTTATCTTTGTATAGACAGTTTATGGAATAAAAGGATATACAAATGCTGGTTCTCAGGATCCAAGTTCCGTTCCATTTCTGCTATTCCCATCCTAATTCAGATCTTCATGGCTTTGTACCTGGCATGGTGGATCTCCTCCCAGCTCTTCACCAGCTCTGTGAGCATCCTTCTCCAGGCTTTAGACAGGCAGAAAGCACTGTGGCTCACTCCATAGCACCAGTGTCTGGAGAAATTCATGTAGCCACAAAAGCTAACGCCCACCTAAAGAAATAGTTGGTTCAGGCCCAGTGGGGGATTGGGGTTTACATCCTCTGCATGAGATCAGGCAAGTACAGTAATTCTGTGGGGGAAAAAACATGATCTGAATACGAAGATCTAATAAATTGTCTGGAGGGAAATCGGCCAGTATCATGTGCTCCTCTTGCTTCCTTCCTCATAATCTTCTCACTACCTCTCCCCTCTTCCTCACATTTAGTTCCCCACTCAGAGTGCCCAACGTTATCAATGGGCCACTGAAATACCAAAAGATGGTCTAGAAGTACATTATCAACCTCATTTTAAGAGTTTCCTCTGCTGGGTAATGAGACATACTTCAACTCAGTTTTGGAAATTGATAAACTGAAATGCAGGAAGGTGAAGGGATTTGCTAATGGTGATTACTTAAATCATAGCAGGACCAAAATAAAGTTCAGTAGACCTGTGTTCTAGCCTCCTGCTCTGAATGTTTAATTCAAGAAATCTTTCTGTAAAGAAGAGAGGAAGAGTGCCGGTTTTAGGGAGGCAAAATCCCAGTGGACTTTAGAACTTAGCAAAGTCTAACCCATGCCTTTTTAGTGTGGTAAACTGAAAAATGATCAACTAAGTTCAATCATTCTGAGTAGCTAGTTCTATTGAAATTGAATTTTTTTAGTGTCTCCCAAGTACACTTTTTATTGCTTTTAGATAGAGAAAAAGGGAGAGAGAGGGAGAAAAAAAATGTTGATTGGTTGCCTTTCTGTATGCACCACAGCCAGGGATGGAACCTACAACCTGGGTATGCGCCCTGACCAGGAATCAAACCCATGACCTTTTGGTCTATAGGAGGACACTCCAACCCGCTGAGCCATCCCAGCCAAGGCAGTTCCACTGAAACCTGATTAACCTGTTTTCCCTATTTTTATTTGGAAATTGTTATGGAGGCATACATGATCCTAGGACACCATAAAGATTTAAATTATAAAGTCAATTTATAATTTTTCAAATCTAAAACAGCCTATATATCTGCAGAGATTTGGTAATCATAATTATATATATTAAGATTCCTTTAGAAAACAGTAACATTATTACTTAATTATCATATGGCTTACCAAAGATAAGTAAATTGTACAGCCATCTTCATTTTTTTATTTCTTTGAAGTAAGCTAACAAACTAACATGTAATTGTTTGACTTTGAGAGAAAACCCCCAATATCAGATAGATGAAAGACCAAATGAGTGGACGAGTTCTGTCACAATCTCTCATAGTCCCTCTGTCATCCCTCACTAAGTGTCAGCTCTGGTTTAATGACACAAAAGTTTGACTGTCCCCAGGAATAGCAGTGATGGTCTGGAATGGCACTGAATCAAGCACAAACCATTCAGAAACTTCCCTTTTGCTAAGGTTTTCTATTTCCTTCCTCATATTTTTTATTACAACTGCCCATATGTAACTAGATTAAAAATTGCTGTAAGCCTTTCTTTTTCTTTCCTGCCTTTCCTCTGACAGGAGGTAAGAATAAGCAATGAATTAAAATATTTCATACATTCTAAAAAAAAAAAAAAGAATAAGCAATGCAGTAGGCCCAAGGCCAAAAGCAGCGTTCAGGGGGCCTGATTCATTGCCAGACTCCTCACCCACTCACCCACCTCAGAATAATTAAGAGCTTACTAGAGGCTGTGCTGAACTGCGAAGGCCATGGAGTCTGGAGAAATAGTGAAGAAAAAAAAGAATTGTATAGTAGGGAGAATGTGTTGCTAAGGCAAAAGAGCTGACCTGTAGTCTTAATTTCATCACCAAGTCTTGTGAGCTCTCCTGACATGTTTATGGGTTTTTTCCCTTTCCTGAAAAATAACCCCTGCTACCTGGTTGTCTTCTAAGAGTGGATATTAATATGACATTAAGGGACTAGATCTTTGGGCTTTTTGAAATTAGGGAGTTGGAAATAATCACAAAGATAGAAATGACTGACTATAAGAATCCAAAAACCAACTCTAAACCTTTTCTTTGATGTTGAATGATTTACCCACCTAAAACCCTTCCAAGTCTGAGCGCAGGATCTGTGAGCTTCCTACTCTATCCTCCCCCACTGCCTTCCCGGATTCTCGCCTCCACAGACACATTGCAGTTATCGTCAGCCTCACCAAGTCACCAAGACATCAGCTGCAAGTCATCCTCAGTCATTAATCAGCCTACTGCCATGATGTGGCAGGTAGTTCTTATAAGTGGCCTAAATTGAGAGAAGAAAAAACAATAAACTGAGTTTGGAGTCAGTTTTGAAGTTCTTTGTGTAGGCACCCACAATTCAATTCTTATCATTCTTTTCAAGTAAAACAAAGTGTCTGAACTAGTGATTATTCTAGAATAGTCTCTATGGGGCCCTGAAGGGCAGGCTTTGACTTCATTCTACACTGGGCACCTTCTCTACACAGGGTCCCTCTGCCAAGTATGGTGGAAACTACAATAATAAATAAGAACTGAGTTTTGTGCCCCATAATGTTTGCAGAATAATGAAGACAGTAGATGTACATATGACTACCTTGAATTGAGAGGTAAGGACACATACAATTGCCTTCAAATATGCACATCAAGATTCTCTTATTGATATTGATTTCTGGCTTACTCTCTTCCCTCCATGCCTCAACAGATGCCTTTCTTCATATTTGAAAGCTCTGCTTACTTTCCCCTATACAACCAAGTCCGGTTCCTCCTTCATAACTTGTTTCTCCCTTCATAAGGATCCCCTCAGATCCATCTGCACCATTCATCCTCCCCCACTCTCACCCCTGAGATACGTGTTCTACATGTTCAGTGCACTTAGGCTGTCTGCTCCAACTGGCAGGATTTAGGTCAAGTAATCAACAAGCAGTGTAAGCAATCAAAAATCTCCTTATTTGAGGTTGCTACCAGAATCATACCAAACACAGTGGCAAGAGAGTCAGGGCTCCTGAGTGACATTGTGGCTGGTTTGTCCCTGTTGTTAAAACAGGATTCTGAATATTCCTTGGGTTCCTTCCTGCTTGACCAACATTGATTGCCAGAAAGGACTCTGCTGACCTGACTGAAATTTTTGTTCTGTTGTTCCAGGATTCTTCTACAACCAGATGATTCCTTACAGATACTGGCACCAGTGGAAGCTGATGTGGGTTTCTACACTTGTAACGCCACAAACGCCTTGGGATATGACTCGGTCTCCATTGCTGTCACATTAGCAGGTAACATGAAAAGCCTTGTTCTTTTCAGTTTGGAAACCATCATTGGGTAGATGCCTACAATGTGCCAAGCAGGCCCCGCAACACACTGATAAATGAGATCCATACCCCGCCTTAAGGAAGCTTATAATTTGCAATTATAATTAAATGGAGGTGATGTGTAGTATGAGGTAGAATGAAATAAGTGCTCTAAGTGATAACCAGAAAGTGTTCAAGGACATTTTATTCCATCTAGGAGATCTTAGAGTTGGGATGAGTGGCATTTCGGTAAGCAGAGATGGAGGAAATACTCCAGGCAGAAAGAACATGAGGAAAGGAGATGTGTACAAGTAGCATGTTGGGAAACGTCATCATGACCTAAGATTATTGAATGCTCGTCTGGGACCCTGTCATTCCTCCTTGTTACACTCATTGCAAAGAAGACTTTAACACCCACAGGGAATTGGAATTCTGTGGTCACAGTTTGAAGCCACAGAGTGTTCTCTCTGATTCTGTTTTACTTCAACCTCTTGCTCTGATGCACCTGCCAATGCTTTGCCTTTACCCATCAATGTTAAGTAAAACATTCTATACATGATGACTTAAAAAAATTAAAATTCAGATTACAGTGTCTCCCAAGGTCATGATCTTATAGTAGAGCACTTTTATAAAACCTGTCTTACCAATCCTTGCCTTTGAAATTAAAAAGAGACCTTAGATACATATCCGTTGGGCCAGTGCCCTTATTTCTCAGAGCTCAGTCATCCTGAGGTCACACAGCTGCTCAGCTAGTGGTGAAGAAAAGAAGCAAACTAAGGTCCACTAACTACCAGCTCATCGTTCCCTCCATTTCCCCACTGATCCTACCAAAATAGGATCCTTTTCCTCCGATCTGGGCCAAGCAGCTTTGTGGGGGTATGTTGCACGTGTTTGTATTTATTCTTTTCAATTGTTACTCCCATCAGATGATTCAGTAGATGCTAGGAAAGCCAACATCACCCCACACTGACCTCATCGGTCCATGCTGGGATTATGTTGTCACATTGTTTTCCAGTCACACATGCTACTCCCTTGCATATCTGTTTAGCAACTGTATTTATGCCCTTGTGACCTAAAGCTGATCTGAGAAGGGCCTTTTAGCAGGAGGCTTTACAGAGAAGATGAAAGTCAACAACGAATAAGGCAAGCTAAGGAGCCCTGGAGTGGATTAAAGACTGATATTATTAATGCCTATTTTTTTGTGAATAGAACATTTGCTTTTCTCCTAATGTATTCCAGTCATAAGCTTTATTCCCCTCTTTAATACAGAGTCCAGATGCTCAGCACCAGCGTTGTTAACTCTCCTCTGCCTTCCACCCTCCGACCTCCCTTAGCAGGGACACTGCTGACATTTCTCCAGCTCCGGGCAGTAGTGGCTCTTACAGGATTAAGTCTCTTGTTTATATTTATCCAGATACCATTCAGCTCTGTCACAAACTAAATACCCTTTGTTCACCTGAATTTAATATGATTAATGGAAACCTGTCTGGAATTAAGCAAGGCAATTGAAATATCAGGCTTGTCTTCGGCTCTTTGAAGAGGAGCTATTGGAGGCTGCCAAAAGGTTCAAAGCCAGGAAAGAGAGACAGCAGCCAGAGAGGCACCAGAGAAGGGGGGAAAGGGGCTGCCTGGTGAGGTAGATCACAAAACACCACACCCAGGGCCTAAGGAGCTTTGTCCTGTGCTTCAGTAGTAGGGTTTGTTCAGGTCCGCTGACAAATCTGCCAAACAATCCCTCTAAAAATTAAGGCTCAAATGTATACATCACCTTAAGATTATATTTGTGTATTTACGTGGAATTATCATCTATCCCTGTGTCGACATCCACATTCACAGTATTAAGGTACTCACAGCTACTGTTTCGAGCTTACCCTTTGCCAAGTTTTGTTGACACATAGCAACAAGTAAGGCGTGAGTTTTGTGCTCCATAGTGTTTACAGGCTAGTGAAGGCAATAGAAGCATTCGTCACTACCTAGAATCGAGAGGTTACAACTTCCTCCAAATGGCTACATCAAGATCCTGCATGGCAAGGTATAAGCTGTAACCTAAGTTGGTGGTGTGGATTGGGGAATTGGGTATTATTAAATTAGCTTAGTAACCAATTATCCTGCTTATTAGCTGTGTAATCACAAACAAAGTGTAAAATCTCGTTGAGTCTTTTTTCTCATCCATAAGAATGAAATTAATAATATTTTAATGGATCGTTGTGAGGTCAAGGAAGATTGCATTCATGAAAAAGCACTTAGCCCAAAGCCAGGCACATAGTTCACACTCAATAAATGTTTTCTGTCTTTTCTCTAGCTTTTCTAAAATGAAACACATCCTGAAAGCCATTCTAAAATGTGTAAAACATTAGCCCAACTTTACTTCCATGTATTTTTTGCTATAAGTCTTCACACTGAAATTTTTCAAGTATGAATTTAGGAGTTGATTCTGCTCACTTGCAATCAATTCCTTATGGTAAATCTCAGTGCTTCTGTGCTTTTAAAGATATTGCAGAGATTTTTACCTTCAGTTCAGTATGAATATAGGCCAAAAGGGGAAAAATGCTTTGAGGCTCAAAGTGCTCAAGTGCTCCCATGATTTCATAAGGAATGTATGGGTTTTAGTCTTGCCAATGCACCTGAGTTGCCCAGATGCAGGGAAATTTGTCATTATAATTCACAAGCACAAGCATAGCATGGCAGTTAAACCTGCAGGCTCTGGAGCCTTGTGTTCTGGATTTGAATCCTGGCTCTGTCACATCCTGGGTATATAACCCTGAACAAGTTCTTTATCCTCTCTGACTCAGCTCCTTATTAGTAAAATGGTGACAATCGTAGTGCTTGACTCAGAGGGTTCTTGTGGAGATTAAATACTTTCATTGTGTAAAATGCTTATACTTGTGCCGGGTATATAGCAAGCACTGGATGAATATTTATCAGCTACTACTATTGTGAGAATAATGCACAAAACAAAGCCAAAATACTTTTATAGTGAGGAAGATTCTTTTTCAGAGACCAAAATGTTCACAAACCCTTTGTAGAGCAACTCTCTGTGTCTCGAGGTCTCCAGGGCTCAGTGTCAACTGGAAAGACTGAATTAGTCATCTGAAACTCGGTTACAGCAAGGGAGGCCACTAGTGACAGAGCATAGTTCACATGGACCACAGGAAGGGAGGCCTGATGAACTCTCCCTGGTCCACAGCTAGACCTCTCCCGTCAAATTGCCTCATCTTCTGAATTGAGTGAGTTTTGCCACGTCTGCCTCTCAGATGCATTGTAGGTCTATTGCTACTCTCTCTCCAATTTGTACAATATTTAAACATGTAAACACATTTAGTTTTAGATATACCGATACAGTCAAACCTTCCTTTCTCTGCTCTCTTGGGGCCTGTAAAATTTTGTCTACTGTGCCTTTTGCTTCTCCCCAAACTTATCCATTATGTATTGATTTTATCTTTTAAGTCACAGAACTTTGAGAGTACTTGGCGAGTATCACTTGGCGAGTGTCTCTCGGCATGGAGATGGCCAGTGTTTCCCTTTCTACCTCCCTGGTTCCTGGAACTCATGGCCATGTAGACCCAGTGGCACAAAATTCCTTTCTGTCCTAAAATGAATTAATTGGGTACCTGTTTCACTGTTCAGGATGTAGATGAGAGTAACATACAGTTCAGATATAAGAATATCACCAACACTCTCTAACATTTTGAAGTAGTGATTACTCTACGTCCAGACAAGAACAGCACTCAGTAGAGAAGAGCTTCTGATGCGTACACAGATGGGTACAAAGATCAGAGAGCCACCTTGACTAGTCCGATTCAGCACTCGGCCAGGTTGCTCAGAAATCTTCCAAATCTGAATGGTGTGGGCAGCATTTTGAAGGAAAGCAGTAGTTTCCTGGTAAATTGCTTCAGTCTGGATCAGTGGAGTTTAGCTCTACTTACCAATGCAGATGAGGCCTGTCCAGGTGTGGACCACTGATGAAGTCATGGCCAGAAGGGAAATGTTTTCAGTTGTCATTGATTTTATAAGATCACAAAAGAGATACTATAAGGCCTGCCTGACATCATCAATGGAAAATGAGAAGATGAGGGCTGAGGGATAAGCATCTCTTCCATTGAAAGGAGAGAACACAGATGAGCTCATTCAAAGTTTTCACAGGAAGGGAGAAACAGAAAATATTTCTCCTTTCCTGGCATGTTTTTCTGGTTTTTTATGAGTTGAATAGCTGACACATATTGTGTCTAATAAAGAGATCACAGAAACCTCTCTGGGAAAATAAAAATAAATGGTAGTTGTTTTTGAAATTCTTTTTTTTCCTTTCCTTTCCCCACCATGATTTAGTAGCTGCAATAAAAGACAAGCAGGTTTGTAAGCTATTTATAATGTAAGTCATTTCGAATTGGCATTTCTGGATTTTTTTTCTTCCAGCAATTCTGTTAACCAAGGAAGATTTGGCTTCACAGAGTGTTTGGCTCAGAGAGGGCCCTGTCATCGGTGGCAGAGGCTGACAGAGGAAGGTTTACTCTAGTGCACTAGATCAGAGGCAAAGGCAGACAAGTTTGGCTGTGTTCCTAATGGTGCTCTGCATAACAGGGTAATTAATGGCCATTGACTGATTCAAGCTGCCATCAAGGGACCCCATTATCTGCTAGAATACTGAGTACCAAGGTCCTTAAGTTTTCCTCAATATGTACACATGTGTAGCATGCCCACTAAGGACTCTTGGCTATTATAGAAGTTAGATTAAATGGATAAAATTATAGCAAGAAGATCCAACTTACTCTATTTCCCAGTAGACTACAAGAAACAAACAGGAAAAACAAATGGTCTAAGCTAACTCATCCCAAATTCTGAAAGAGCAAATCCCACAGCTATCCAATAGACTGAGGAAAACTTGGGTGGTTGGAGAGCAAGTGGGACCTGCCACATCCTCGGTTAATTGCTTTTAGGAGAGGCTGCGGCATCACACAGCTGTGGTAGGTGCAGGGTCCCTTGTCCGAAACTCTGCAGCATAACGTGCAAAAGAAGTTGTGACAGCACCGCTTGCTGCCTTAGTCTCTTGAAGAATAATTGACTTCAATTGAATAATTAGAAGAGATAACCTGAGTAAACTGACACGTGTCATTGGCAAAAATTATCTTGAGAAAATGGATGGGGAAGAGGGAAACCATGCAGCCTGGGAATGTTCAGAGAAGGGCAGTCTAAGCCCTACCCACCTCCATGGTTCTAACAGACCTGTAATATAAATACTGCAGGTGCATCAACAACCCAATCACAAGGGCAAAGAAATTCCAATTTCTTCTCAATTTTTGTGCAAGATAATTAATGAGTAGTCACAATGTTGACTGAATCATCAAGAAAAGGTTAAGTCAGATTAAAACTATTCTTTCTGTTTTATTGAGGAATAATTTACATGCCATAAAATTAACCAATTTAAGTGTACAACTCCATGATTTTTTAAGCAAATTTTTTAAGTGGTATACCAATCACTACAACTTAAGGTGATGGTTTGAAAAAAACTTTATTGAGGTATAGTTCACACACTATGACAATTCAGCCATTTAGAGAATACAATTCCATGGCCTTAAGTACTTGCAGATTGTGTATCCATCACCATACTTAATCTTAGAGCATTTTTATTTTCCCATAAATAAACTCCATACCCCTTAGCCATCCCTACCCCATCCCCACTCCCACTAGCTGTAGGTAGGCTACCTGTAATATACTACATCTCCATAGATCTGACTATTCATCATGCAATACATGGGCCTTTGTTACTGCTTTCTTTCACTTAGCACAGTGTTTCAAGGTCCATATGTATTGTATAGCATGTATACTACATTACTGTTTATAGTGGGATAATAATACACTGTGCGAATATGCCACATTATATTCATCATTCATCAGCTGATGAGCATGTAGGTTGTTTCCACTTTTTGGCTGTTAGGAATAATGCTGCAATGAATATTCAATGGCAAATTGTTATGTGGACATATGTTTTTATTTCTCTTGGGTGTATATGCATAAAAGTGGGATTGCTGAGTCATGTGACATACTTATGTTCAACTTTTAGAGAAACTGCCAGTTACGCTCCAAAGTGGCCACACTATTTTACATTTCTACCAGGAATGTATGAGGGTTTCAGTTTCTCTAAATGCCACCAACATTTGTTGCCATTTTATTTCTGTCCATCCTTAGGGATGTGAAGTGAGAGTTCATTGTGACTTCGATTTACCGTTTTTTTTGGACCATAAGACACACCTAGGAGTTTTAGAGGAGGAAAATAGAAAAAAAATTTTGAAGCAAAAATGTGGTAAAATATTTAATAACATAATATTTCACCAATGTAAATGTAAATGTAGATGCTTAACAGCAGCATTAACAACCATTATTCCTCCTAAATTGGCGGGGGGGCGTCTTACAGTCTGAGAAATTCGGTATAGTTCCTTAATGGCTAATGATGTCAAATATCTTTTTATGTGCTTACTACTCACGTATATGTCTTCTTTGTTGTAGTGACAACTTTGGTGATGTAGAAAGGGCATATGGCCTGTGCATTAGTTTTTTATTGCTGCCATAACAAATTACCAAAAGTTTAGATTGTTAAAACAACACAAATATATTATCTTTCAGTTCTGTGGGTCAGAAGCCCAGCACAGTCTCACCAGGAAAAGATCAAGATGTCAACGGGCTGCATTCCTTTCTGAAAGCCCTAGAAGAGAATGCTTTCCCTGCCCACTGGGGCTGTGGGCAGAATTCAGCTCCTTATGACCTAGGACTACAGTCTGGTTTTCTTTCTGGCTGTAACCCGACTCTCATCCCAGGCTCCTAGAGACCACTGCTCTCCTGAGCTCTTGGTCCTCTTCCTCCACCTTCAAAGCTGGCAGTGGTGGGCGGAGTCCTTCTCAGGTTGCCTCTCTGACAAACTCTTCTGTCTCTGTCTTCTGATTTTAAGAGCTTGAAATACTTTATTTTAAAAAAGAGCTTATGTGATTAAACTAGTCCCACATAGATAATTTAGGATAATCTCTTTATTTTAAAGGCAGCTCATTAGGTATCTTAATTCCATCTTGCAACCTTAGTTCCCTTTTGCCACATAATCCAACAAAGTCACAGGTTCCAGAGATTGATGTGTAGACCTCTCTGAGGGACGATTATTCCGCCTACCACACACCCTAGCTGGAAAACACAGCTCCTTTTCATCTGACTGTTGCCAAAGAAAAATGCAAATCTAATGTTGATAGACCAAGTAAGTGAAACCCAAACACACACACACACTTTTTTTTTTTCAATCTCTCCATTTTTAAGTGAGCCCAACTAGGTTACATTTTTAATAATTCTTTTCAGGCTTTATATGGCTGTACCCTGAATATAAACTGGAAAAGTAGCCTATGGTTAAATCTTACATTTTCTGTATTCTCTGCTCATATATTACCTCTCATTTCCCAGATATAGTCAGTGTTACTCAAAGTATAATAACAATCTATTTTACTAGATTACTCTAACTAAAAGCCATGTGATGATTTGGATAGAGAAAAATATTTTTGCTCATACTAAAAAAAGGGAGATTATTATAATAATAAAATAAGTAATATTCAAGGGAATTTGCCTCATCGCAAAATTTAGAAGCAGATTCAGAAGTACAAACCTGTGTCCTTACTGTACACAGAGGGTTTTACATGGAAGCACACTGGGGTCTCCTGCAACGTGAGTTCTACAAGCTCTCACATACACATGACGCACAGCCATCATCTCCCCTTACCTGAAACTTAGCATTTGCAAATTTATTCCCTTTATATTTGGGAGAATAGATGACTAGATGGCAAAGCACAGCTTCTGCAGTATCTTCAGAAAAATAACCGATGAGAGGAAAAGTTCTCGGCAGACTAGTGGGGAGAAAGAGCGCAGAGCACACACAGCTGACTGACGGGCCAGTGCTGACCCAGGAGGCTGGCGGCGGATGTGAAGGAGACCTTGCAAGAGAGCGAGCAGGACAGGATGGAGTTAAAATTTCTGAGCTACAAAATGGGAAAGGCATTTGGAAGGAGAACCAGACTTTTAAAAAAATTATGCATTTTAATATGACTATTATCTGTAACAAAGCGACTCTTGTTGAAGTCGCCAGGTAGCCAGATCCCGGAAAGTTTCTGGCCAGCAAGAAATGTAACTGAACATGAACAGTATCCATCATCAGTGACTCAGTTGTATAAGATGTAGTTATTATTCGTAAGTGTTTCAAAGGTTTACAATGATCATGGTTCCTTAAACATAACTTGTGAGGTTTTAAATTCTTCACCTGGGAAGTCTCCTTTCGGGGGGTTTTCACAGATTTAACTCCAGTGGCCCTTGTGAGGGACTTATCCTAATTAATTATATTGTAAGCAGAAGCTAACATTTCTTAAGGCATTGCTTTGATATTCTTACTGATTACGGAGCATTATCCATTGATCAAATCTGGATTTATACCATTTTATAAATTTATACAATTAAATCTTGATTTATACAATTGCTTAGTTTTAGGTTATGAAAGTTTGTGAAATTTCTAGCACCTCACTGCTGCATAGTGAAATATTTTAATTAGTGAACATCACTATCTTATTCACCTTTCTCTTGAATTGAGATTTGGGTCACACTCTCAACCAATTTGCCATTTACTGATTCTTTCTGGAGCTCTCAGGCATCTCCAGGCCTGCCTGCTGCGTGCAGTCCTTGGGTCTGCCACTGCCCGCGTCTGGTCCTCTCCAACAAATCCCCCGTCCTCCTGCAGGATGAGCACCCACGCACACCTCCTGGCCTAGATCGCCTCTCCTGAACAGTGGGAACCTGAAATTTTTGAAATACAATTCTTCAAATTTTTCTATTGTTTTCAGTTAAAATTGTTGCCATTTTTCCCCCATAACTCTCCCCTGCCCTACCCACTCCCCACCTGCCACATTCAATCCTCTCCCCACTCCTGTTGTCCATGGGTCCTTTGTACATGTTCCTTGACTTGACCCTTCCCCTCATTTCCCCTGTTACCCCCCTCCCGCCACCCCTCTGGTCACTGTCAGTTTGTTCTTTATTTCCATGTCTCTGGTTCTATTTTGCTTGCTGTTTTTTTGTTGATTAAGTGTGATTCGTTTTTGATGGCTAAGGACGGTGAAGAACCACTTCACTAGACGTTTGTGACTTATTAGGAGAATTAAAAGAAGGCCCATTTCACTCATTCCTTCAAGAAGTGAGGAAATATTCATTAAACCTGGATTAATTATCATTGGATAATACTGTAACAAGCAAAATCATAAATATAAGATGGCTAAAATATGACAGATCATTTCTCCCTCAAATAAAGCCTAGCATTATTTCACAGCCGGTTTTCGTGGTCCGGGTCAAGCGGCACACTTCATTTCTGCACACATTCCATCTGCAGGAATGCAGTGCCGTTCCCACACCTGAGCAAAGGGGCTGGGAAATGCCCCAGCCGTGGGCCCAGGAAGAAGAAAAGGGTTTGGTTAATAGCAAATCAGTCTCTGGCATGGCTTCTGAAATGGAAGGCACCATGCTGTTGAAAACAAACTTTCTATCAGCAGAGGCCTGGACTTGGGCCCTAAGAAAAAGTTACTCGTAATGCTGTCTGTTCTTGGCTGCACTCAAAAAAAACAAACCTCTGGCTCCTCTGGCTCCTCTCTCAGCCACCTTCACACTGGGCCAAAGATATTGTACAAGCACATAGGTTCAGATGTCTTCCCATTGGACTTGGTTTTCCCCCGAGTCACACTTAAGGGAAAGGGGTGTGAGCCAGACCCCAGACTGTACACAGGAACGTGCCTCTGCGTAACTGCTCCAGGAGCTGCTCGCGCATCGCTGTCTGGTCAGGGTGTGCCTGGCGAACTCCGTGCCTCTGCTCTAAGGCCACCACAAGATGACCTGTTTTCACATCACTGGATAACCAAGACTCATGTTTTAGCTACACCTCAGGTTTGCGCCTTGTACAAGGATCGTCCTTGCTTACTAGTGAGGCTCTACTTCTCCTGTTCCATGTTATTTCTTTTGGAACCAGAATCTGAAAGTCAAGAGGTCTGAAGAAACTGAACAAAAATGATTCTCTTAATAATTCCGTTTCTGGGTCTGACTCTCTCGAACAGGTTTGATTCCTCCTACCAAGCCCGATAAATTGAAAAGCTTGCTTTTGTTTCAATTTCCTTGTTTTTCTTGAATTTATACAGATGTAAAATTAGGGATAATCGTCTGTGTATAGCTTTCATTCCACTATAACACAGATTTACAGATTAACTGAAAGAGTAATCTACAAACCCTGTCAATTTTCATAAACGAAATCAATCTGCGGGCTCAGGCTGGTTTGCAGAAATGGAACGGCTGCTGGCGGTGCTCATGTTCCTGATGGCGGAGGCGCTGCTCTCAGGGGCTCTGTGACCGCGGCCTCGCACAACCGGCACTTGGTTCCGTTTTGTCGCATGTGAAAGCCTTTTTGGTGGGGCGTATCGAGGCCTTTGTTTAGCAGTCTCTTAGCACAAACATGCTATTTATCACTTCACTCCCTCTCTGCATCTCTCCTTTTTCTTTTTAGCTAACTTCCATTTTTAAAGTAATACTAGTTAATGTGATTATAACTGAACACAAACACAGGCATGGCATTACCCAGCAATACCCATTAGGTGACTATAAAGGTGATCTAAAATGGGCTTATTTTTGCTGTTGTTGTTTTTAGTTGGCCATTAAATGAGAGTTCCAAATTGAAATTTTCTAGTAGAGAACTAGTGGTCTCGCAAAAGAAATATCCTCAGCTCTCACCAGGATTCAGAGAAACCGGGTCAAGAAAAACCAAAACAATACGATCCATTGATTTTCAAACCTGGCTGCTTATCAAAATCACCCAGGAACTTGTTAACAACAGAGAGTACAGCTTCCATCATGCCACCGGAGAGTCAGCTTTAATAGGTCTAGAGTGGGACTCAATAATATATACAAGCTTTTTCTAATAAATGTGAGCGGGTCAATTGATTATGAAACACTGTTTCCATTATAAATTTTGATGAATTCTAAATACTTGGATAACTGTGTGCTTTGTCTAAACAATGGATCGTGAAGGTAAGACCATAAAGTAGCCTGTGCTCATAGCAGCCCCTCCAGTGACAGGACAAGAGGCCATTACTTTTCAGCTAAAGCTCAATGTAATTAATTAAGTGCTGGATTTAATTCAGTGACATTTGAATTTTATAGCTATACACTTGCAGCTATAAAAACCACCTTTATTATTAAAATTCCTATAGGAAATATAACTCAGTAATTGTGAGCCTGAAACCCTCTGGTCCCTAACCTGCTTCTCCCCATTGGCACCGTTGTTTTTATTACATTGTGAGGCAACTATTATATTATAACAGAACAGATTATGTTTTTAACAAGTGCCCTGGTAGTTCCGAGGTGGCCTGTCCACACACATGGATTTGGGATCCTCAATTATAAGCACTGGACTTTAGGTCAAAGTTCTGGGGTGTCCTACACTTGCTTACCCCTCCGGCCTTGGACAAACCATGGACCATTCTGAGCCTTGTTTATACAAAAGAAAAAAAGTCATTGCCTCCCTCTCAGAGTTGTTATGAAAAAAAATCAGATAATGCACAGAGCATACCATATGCACACATATATGCATTAACTGGATATTTATTGAGAACCTTCTGTGTGTCAGGACTAGGTGATAGGATGAAAGAAGTGAAGGAGAAAGATATGATCCCTGCTTTTATGGAGGTTACATGGTGAGGGGCAGGAGGCAGAGAGCACACAAATAAGGTAAATTCTTATAGTTCTAGTGCTTATAAAATTGGTGATGACTGGCAGGGAGTAAAAGCGTGCATGTTTTAGATGGGGTGGTTAGGAAAGGTCCCCCTAGGAGGTGGTATTTGCACAGAGACATGAAAGACCAAAGGAGCAGAGTTGTGCAGGTGTCTGCAGGTAGATGGTGTCAGGGAAAGGGCGCAGCAAGGACAAACGTGCTGATGTTCTGGAATAACAGACAGACAGCCGGTGTGGCTGAAGCACAGTGGTTGCTGGGAGTGTGGCCTCAAGGTGCTGGGGGGATGCAGAGCTGGATCTGAACAGGTAGGGAATGTTCGATCATGAAGAGGAGCTAGAGACAGTGTGCTAATTGCACTGAAAAAGCTCTGGATAATTCAAGCGGAGAAATTCTATGATCTGATTCAGTTTTAGAAAGATCACTCTGTCTGTCTTGAGAAGAGACCATAGTGGAAGAAGAGTAGAAGTAAGGAGGCCAGTTAGGGTCTGCTCCAGTCCAGCCAGTTTTGGTTATAGCAACACAGAGGCTGGCTAGTGTTAGGGTCTAACAGAAGGTAACAAGTTAGAGCTGGGGAGCTTCTTATGGGTAGAGAGATAAGGGAAACATGTCGATATTAATTCACTGTCATCCCAGATGGATTCTCACATTATCGCCCTATATTATTCTCAGAAACTATCATAATGCAAAACCACTCACCTTCACATAAGGTCATACATAACCTCAAGTATATGGAATGTAAGTGAAATAAGAGGGAAGACCACAAAACAGTCAAAATAGAGAGCCGATGTGTATGTTCACGGGTGAGCTCCTCCAAACCTTACTCAAATTTCTTCCCTTAAGCATAGTTCTAATGAGTTTAATATTCTGTGCCTAAAGGCAAGTTAAAAGGGGAAAGGGGAAAAATGACAATAAAAATAAATTAATCAAAAATAAAATGTTTCATAATGCACTGTGTTGGCAAGGATGTTGGGAAATAAGCACTTTCACAAACTATTGGAGAGAATTCATACTGGAACTCTTTTTAAGAATGAATCCCTAAAACTTCAGGCTGCTCAGCTAATGAGAAGATGTAGGGAGAAAGACAGTCACTTGCCCCTGTTTATTTCAAGGGCCTTCTTCTTCTTTATTAATCTCCATCTGAGGATGTGTTCATTGATTTCAGAGAGGGGGAGGGAGAGAAAGAGAGAGAGAGAAAATCTATCAGTTGCCTCCCGTATGCACCCCAGCTGGAAATAGAATCCACAACCTAGGTATGGGCCCTGACAGAGAATTGAACCCACAATCTTTTGGTGTACAGGATGATGCTCCAGCCAAACTGAGCCACCTGGCCAGGGTTTCAGGGGCCTTCTTCTCTTTAAGGCGGTCTCACAAGATGTTGGATGCAAGAGTTATCCCAGTAGCCAATGCTTACTGCAAACCTGGAAAAAATGGGAGATAAGGCATGTGAGTAGAGATTAACAGGTTCTGACCAATGTCCATGGCCAAGTTCCCAGGTGTCAAGTCAAGGATCCAGAAAACTATCAACCTCAAAAGGCCAACAAATGCACATTCAGTGCTCCATTATACAATTAAACAGACTCATCCATCCATCTTTATATTCACATACACTGCCCATCACATTTCCCACAGTGGTCATTTCTCACCTCTGTCTTTCCTCGTATGACCAATTCCTTCCCCAGACCCTAAACAGTAAATAACCTCACCTCATAATTCATATAGAAGACTTGCCACCATTTATGCATGCGGCAAACTCACTGGCTAAAGCTTTTAGTCAGATCACTCTACTCAACCAAAAAGTTCTGTGTCCACAGGAAAGGAAATTTAGAAATATTTGGCTATCATCTCTAATAATGACCTTAGTGCTTCTGCCTCTGTATTAGGTACCAATCATTTTACATTCCTTACAGTGATCATAGTGGGAACCCGGGAACATATAAATAAAACAACTAACTACAACTTGGAAATTGCTATGGTTGCTGCACTACGCCTTGTAGCGTAGCCTGGGAAATCTCTCTGTCCCAAGCTACACTGCAAAGAGTTAAAGTTCTAGTGTCCCGAGTCTGGGAGCTGAATTCTGGATCACACTGAATTCGTCTGGCAACCATGTGCCTTAGGATGAGACTTAGGACCCACTGGCCAGTCACAGCAGGAACCTGGATCCCTAAGGCCGCATCACCCCACTGTGGGCCTGGAGCCCCCTCCACCTCTCAAAGGACATTTTGTAAGATAATAAATGCTTTCACTGTTTTTAAAAAGTAGGGGAGAAAAAAAGAGGGACAGCTTTGAATATGAGGCTGTGTGACTGTGCATACAGGAATAAAGGATAAAAAGATCATGGGGAAAACAAAAAGTATAAAAAGCAGTTATAAGACTCCAAAGGGCATTGTTGAATTATGGGTTTCTTCACAGTGAATGAAGCCACAAAAGAACAAATACCATTGTAGAATGTCCTGCCTGTTAAAAGGATTGAAACAAAATTAAATCCATTTGACTCACAAAAAATATTAAGCTTTAGGTATATGAAAATGATCTCATGTGGACCCTTATTTCCTCAAGGTGCTCAACAAATGAATTTTTCATTAGATTATGTGGTGGTATACATGAAGTATGAGATTTTTATCTGCAACTGATAAAGGTCTATTAAAATGTAACGTACGGAGAATTTCCACTTCCAGAAAGATGGCATAGATACACTTTTTTCTACCTCTCCTGCTAAATACAACTGAGGTCCATGGATATTATGTATAAAACAAACTTATGAAAATTGAATAGTGGGAAGAGAAAGCAGACTGGCTAGACACCTTGAGAACTAAGGAACAACACAATTGTGACTTCCTTCAGATTTCTTTTTTCCTCCTGCATCCCAACTTTGGAGCTGAAGAAGCCAGCTGCCAGAAAATGAAATAGGAACAGGAAAAAAAAATCTGAGTAAAACCAGCTCTTTGGAGCCAAAGGACCAGGAAAGAGGCAGCCTAGCAAGACAGAAAACTTTTGGAAAATACCACTCTACTCCAAACACCACAGAAAACACCGTAGTCCACTGCCACCCACACCAACAAAGGCTGAGTGGAGGGCCTAGACTCCACCCCCTCGTAATGATGTGAGGTACCCAGCAAACCCACGAATGCCACCTCAGAGAAGACAGATTTTATCCCCATCCCCCACCAGGACAGACCACACAGGCAGCCTGGAGTTCCACCCTCACCCTGAGGAGCCCTCCTTACCCTCTTACCTGGGGTGGGGTTAAAGAAACCCTCCTGCAGGACTTTCCCCACCACCCAGTGGTAACAAGGGCCCTCCCAAAGCGGTGTCAGTGGAGACCATGTGGGAAGCCAGAAGCCCCACTCCTGCCCAGCAATAATGCACATCCCCAACATAGCAGGGGATGGTAACAAAGCAGGCCAAGTGTAGAACCTGGACTGCTACCTTCACTGGATAGAAACGACATGGCACCTCCCTGCCCCCCACCACTTGAGTGATTTCAGAGAAAGCCAGCTAAAACAGAAGGTTTAAATAAGATTCAGTGTTGCATAACATAATATGAAAATGTCCAGATTTCAATTGAAAATCACTCATCATACCAAAATCCCACTTTCACCACTCATATTCCACATGGTGCTGGAAGTTCTATCTAGTGAAATAATGCAAGAAAAGGAAATAAAAGGAATACAGATCAGATAGGAAGAAATAAAACTATTTGCAGATAAAATGATTGCCTACTTAAAAAATACCAAGGACCTACCAAAAAAAAGTTCTAAAACTAGTATGTGAGTTTGGCAATGTCACAGGACATACAGAAATTAAGTGTTTCTATATACTAGCAATGAACACTGAAATTGAAAATACAGTATAACTTATCATAAAAATACAAAATTGAAAATACAGTATAATTTACTCAAAAAAATACAAAATAATTAGGTATAAACCTAACAAAATATGTATAAGACTTGTATGCTGGAAACTACAAAACTCTGGTGAAAGAAATTAAAGGAGCTATAAACAAACAGAGAGATAGACAGGGTTCATTGGTTGTAAGACTCAACACAGTAAAGATGTCAGTTCTCCCCAAGCTGATATACAGGTTTAATGTAATTCCTGCCAAAATCCCAGCAAGATTTTATAGTTATAGAGAAGATTAATTTAAAATTTATGTGGAAAGGGAAAGACAGTAGAATATCCAAAAATTATAAAGTAAGAATAATCAGCCTACCCAATTTCAAGATTAATTGTATAGCTATAATAATTAAGATCGTGTGGTATGGAGAGAGACACATAGATCAATGGAACAGGAGAGAGAACACAGAAATAGATCCACAAAAATACGTCCAACCGATTTTGACAAAGATGCAAAGCAATTCAGTGAAGGAAAGATAGCTTGTTCAATAAATGGTGACAAAAGAGATTTGACTTTGGGTGATGAACACACAATACAACATACAGATGATATATTATAGAACTATACTCTGAAACCTACATAATTTTATTAACCAATGTCACCCCAATACATTCAATTAAAAATTTTCTTTAAATGCTAGAATTAACCACAAGCATATATATAGCTTAAATAAATAAATAAATAAATAAATAAATGGTGATGGAGCAATTGGCCATCCATAGGCAAACAACAAATGAACAGTGACCTAAGTATTTCACCTTATACAAAAATAAATGCAAAATGTATCACAGACTTAAATGTAAACTGTAAAACTATGAAACTTTTAGAAAAAATCTTCAGCATCTACGTCTAGGTAAATAGTTCTTAGACTTAACATCAAAAGTATGTTCCATAAAGGAAAACGTGATAAATTAGACTTTATCGAAGTTATAAACTTTTGCCCTGTGAGAGACCCTGTTAAGAAAATGAAAAGAAAAGCCACAGGCTGGGAGAACATCTTGGCAAACCTCATATCCAAGAAAGTACTAGTATCTAGAATATGAAGAACTCTCAAAACTCAATAGCCAAAAATAAACAACCCAATTAGAAAATGATCAAAGGACATGAAGAGACATTTTACCAAAGAAGATGTAAGGATAACAAATAAGCACATCAAAATACATTCAACATCATCAGCCATTAGGGAAATGCAGATTAAAACCACAGCGGGATTTCACTGCACACCTATCAGAATGGACAAAATTAAAAGTAAAGACAACACCAAATGCTAATAAGTGTGCAGAAGAGCTGGATCATACATTACTGAAGGGAATGTGAAATGATACAGGCCACTCCGGGAAACAGTTTAGCAGTTTAAAAACTAAACATGAAGCTACCATATGACCTAGTAATTACACTTCTAGGCATTTATCCCAGAGAAATTAATACCTATGTTCACACCAAAATTGGTACAGCAATGCTCATAGAAGCTTTATTTGAATAGCCAGAATCTGAACAACTCAGATGTCTTTCAACAAGTCACTGGCTAAAGAAACTTGTGGTACATCCGTACCATGGAACACTACACAGCAATAAGAGGGAACAAACTATTGATATACACAACCATGGTACCATGTGAGACCTGGGAGAATCTCCAGAGAATTTTTCTAAATGGAAAAAATGCCAATCAAAAAAGATTACATACTATACGATTGCATTTACGTAACATTATAGAGCTGGAGGCCAGATTAAATGGTTGCCAAAGATGAAGGTGGAGTTGGGGGCAGTAGGCGGGATCCTTGTGGTGCTGGAATTATTCTTTCACTTCAGTTAGTCAGTGTCCGTGTCCTTGTTACGATGTTATACTTGAGTTTTATAAGACATTATCACCGGGGAAAACTGGGTAGAAGATACACAGGAATTCTCTGTGTTAGGTCTTACAACTGTATGTGCGTCTACAATTATCTCAAAGTAAAAAGTTCAATTTTAAAAAATAAGCTCTTAAAAATGGAAGGTATAGGGTTATTTGTTAATTTAATGACAAAATGTACAAATAATCCAACTTGTTGGATACCATCCTGTATCCTCATATTCTTCAATCCTTGTTCTTTTTTGACAGTTCTGTGGTAAGTAGAAAGGTGGGTGAATGGATGGTTTTTATATTGCATAGTCACAATTTCTTCAAAGGAAAACATGGCTAGTGGGAAAAGGCTGGGTATACCAATTGTTCATCGTTCATCAACCCATGATTCAAGGGAATGCCTCAAGTCCACAGCCACTGTACATAGTAAAATTTCACACTTCTCATCTTCAGGAAAGCCATTAGTGAAAGCATCACGAACAACTGTGATCAACACCAAGGAGCCCGCTGTCACTTTGGATATAGGAAGCACCATCAAAACAGTGCGGGGGGTGAATGTGACCATTAACTGCCAAGTTGCAGGTGAGAAATTCATTTATGTGTTCATTCATTTGTTCATATATTAATGGAGCCCTGTGCTGAGATGGGGATACCAAGATAAACATCATTTCTGTTCTCAGGCATTCAGGGATAGGGGAAAAGGCATAAACCTCAGTCACTCTAAAACTGCAAAGTGCGACAGAAGTTTAGAGGAGGAAAGATTAATTCTGACTGGGACAGATGAGATAAAAACCAGTGGCTTTTAGCTCAGCCTTGCATACTCATAGAATATGAACATGCAATGGTGGGGCAAAGAGTGTTCCAAGTGGAGAAAAGTGTGTGAGAACATTCATGGAAGTAGGGAAGCCCTAGGACTATCAAAGAGCAGCAGTGTGTGCTTTGGTCTGACCAGGGGCCAGAGTGCCAGAGTAATATGGAAGGGCTTAATCTTTAGTAAGGTGGGTTGCAACTCTACCATGAGAGACCTTGAATGCTTAGCCAAGGAGTTTAGACCAAGGCATAAAGAGAGTGACATTTGGGAGTCATACTTCTAGAGAAGTGAGCTGCCAGCAGTGCATAAAGTGGATTGAAGAAAGGAAATACTGGAACAGGAAAGCCAGTTAAGGAGCCATCATGGTAGTTTAGAGGACAGGTAGTGAGGCCTGAACTCAGAACAGTGGTGGTAGACAGGTAAGGGGTTGATGGCAGAGGTAAGACTGACAGGAACCCACAGCTTACTCACATCAGAAGGGAGCAGGAGGCATTAAAGAAAATGGCCAGTGCTGTTATAAGTTGTAGATGGGCATTGCCCTTGGGTTGGCTTTGTGAACTCGAGGCCTATAGGGACTAGAAAGTCACAGGGATTGGGGGAAGTAGTGGACAATAGAGTGTGGTAGTATGCTCTGTGTAAAGGTATTTGCAGTTCCTTCAGTTGAAAAACAAAAACACCCACAAACAAAGTCCAGCTGCTATTTCCCCCTTCCTATGGACCAGAGCTTTTGCTGTCTACTCTAAGAGTTTTCACTTCCACAATACAAAGAAATGAGTAGCTCTTGTGCCAGGGCCCAGCTGCGGTCCCCTGATTGCTATCCTCATCGGATATCCCCTACTGTGTCACACCCCAACCCAGGCTGCCCAGTCATACCTGGTCTGCAGAGTAGACAGGCAGGAAATGTTCTGATAGCTCCAGGAAACTAGAAACATAAATCCATCTCTTTCATTGTACCTTATTTTTTTCTTTGTAAAGCTTCCCTTGGTCTACACACCTAAACCCATCAGTGAAACCTTCTAGAACCAAATCCGTTCAGGCCCAGTACTCCCACATGGGGAGCAAGATAAAACCCTTGATGGGGCTTCCCGTGACTTAGCTGTCCCTTCACACAGGGACTGATGATGCAGGTGGGACCCTTCATATAGAACCATCACTCCCCACGTGACCACTGTGAACAGGGTCCTTAGAGATGGAACACCACCGGGAGATGTAATGGGCCATGTTGGGTCTTCTCTTGAGATTTGGAATCAGTAGGAGGAAAAGAATGGGGAGCAAAAGGCACCAAAACAAGGAATTGGGCACTTGAAGGAGGTTGAGGGACCCAGAATTCAGCTGGGGAAGCATTTACCCTGAGGAGCCAAGGACACTGAAACCGGCTTGGGCCAACTCCTCCTTGTCACCTAGGGCACTGTCTCCCCAGCTTCATCCAGAGACTGACTCTTTGTAAACTTATAATGAGATTATAAGTCATCCTGTCCAGTTTGTGCCTGGCCATGCACATTAAATTCTTTATTTTTATTCATAAAACCATTTCTATTAATCATGGTTAACTAAAATAAATCTGTGTATTTCTGCCATTATGCCTTATATTAAGTAAGACTTCTTTTTTTCAAAGTGGGTGGGAAAGAACCTGCTATTTTTTTCCAATTTTTTTTTTAATTTTTCAATTACAGTTGACTTTTAATATTATTTTGTATTAGTTTCAGGTGTACAGTATAGCAGTTAGACAATCATATACTTTACAAAGTGGTCCCCCAGATATTTCAAGTACCTACCTGGCACCATATATAGTTATTAAAATATTATTGACTATATTCCCTGTGCTGTACTTTACATCCCTGTGACTATTTTGTGACTACCACTTTATACTTTTTAATCCCTTCACCTTTTTCACCCAGGCCCCCAACCTACCTTCTGATCACACAGTTGTTCTGTGAATTTACCAAACAAAGAAAATATCCTTAAACTGAGTCTCCAAAATGCGGACAGCTGTAATGCCAAGTGGTGGAAGGAATTACAGGAACTACCATTACTTTGCCACTACAAGTGGCTCTTATGGCTCTCTTATTACATAATTTTAATGACTATATAGAATAGTCTATTTTAAGAATATTGCATAGTTTACATAGAGTAACTCCTTACATGTTTGAGTTGTTAGTAGTTTTTCATTAAATAGCTTGTGCACGCGTATGACACATATGCTTTCAACTTGTAAAATTCAGCCTCACAAATTCTTGCCAACCCTTAAGTACAAAAATCTTTAAGCAATGAGTATGATGAGGCTTTTTCTTGAAAAATGATCCAATTTATCATACCACCCCTCCACACTGGTTCCCTGTTTGAAAGCCAGTTTGAGAGTTCAGGAAACTGAGTGGAAGATAAAAAGCTGGGGGAGGAGGGAGTGTTTCAGTCATTGTGAACAGAATGTGCAAAGGGCCTGAGGCAGAAAGAGCATGCTACATCTGGAGGATTGCAATATGGTTGCTCTGGCTGTACTAATCAGAAGACAGAGAAGGAAGTATCATGACATGTGGCTGGAGGATGGCAGCGTGTATCCAGGAGCTAAATATTACATACTCTCATAGATTATGATACAATTTTGGATTTTGTCCTAAGAGCAAGGAAAGCTTTTAAAGGATTTAGGAGATAAAACTGTCAGGAATAGTGATATAGAAATAACTAGTTGAGGAGTCAGTGATGGACAGTATATTAGGGAGAGCTGGACTCTGGTAACAAGTAGACTCTCAAAGGTACAATAACTGAAATTCAATAGAAGTATATTTTTGCCTACTTAAGGGTTCAAAGAGTATGCCTGGTCAGCTAGTGAGGCTGTGCCCCACAGTCATTTAGGGTCACAGAATGCTGGTGGCACTGTTGTCTCGAGTACCTGCCTTCCAAGGTCTCCCTGGTGGTTATCTCTGTGCTCTCAATCAGAAGAGGGGGAAAACACGTGTAGAGGATGGTTAGGGAGGTTTTTAAGGGCCACACCTGGAAGTAGCACACATCACTACTTTTAACTTTCCCCCCTAGATACATGGTTGCTCACAACCACAAGGGATGCTGGGTAGTGTCGCCTAGCTGGGTAGAAGATTATAGGTCCTATGAACAGCTGTCAGTGACTGCCTGGTCAGTATGGAGAAATGTGGAGGGCGAAAACCTCCTCTCCAGGCTCCCTTTGTTTTTTAGACTTGCCCAGGCTGACATTTAAGTTACTGTAACCTTTCCTTTTCTTGTACCAGGCCATCACACTTAGTATGCCAAGGTATACCTTTCCGTGGATGCCCACCTTGAGATGTTGACAGGCTGCCATAGCACAAGCAGCTTTCCAAATATAACAAGTAGTCCAGTTAAGAATATCCTGTCTGGGTTTAAAAAAAAAAAAGAATATTATAACATCACCCTACCTGGCAGTTCAGTGGGGATTAAATGCACTAATCCTTAGAATCATATCAAATTACAAGCCATTTGGGCCAGACTCGTTCACTCATTCTTTCAAGCAACAGGAAGAGCATTGTATTGTTGATAAGGTATGCCACCAAGAGGAAAAAGTCAAGATAGGTTATTTTCCTTCCCTTTTTTAGACACAAATTATATTAGAATCCAGAGCATGAAGCCTAACCAAGTAACTTGTCAACAACATAGCTGCAGACTTTGTTCTGTGACTGAGTGTATTTTCTGTCATTTTTCAGACATTTCTTTCTGTAGAATATGCTGTCACATCACAACAGGCTACAAAATATCCCCCACAACCTGACCAAGCTTCTCAACAGAAGAGAACTAACACAGCCGACACACATGGATTCGAGAAAACTCCCTCCGTAATAATATCTCAGTTTTACAGTTATAGTAGAAAGGTTAATTCTGAAAGTAGAAAGTACTTAAGGATTTGACACCAAAAATAAGAGTGCAGCAAATTCAGATCCTCTCTCTGAAGTCAGTCTAGTATAATGAATGGCAAACAGTATTGAGTACAGCAGGACCTCAAATAATGTCATTTCATTCAATGTGGTTTCATTCTAATGCTGATGAGATGCCTCAGGGACTCCTCTTGTTTATATCCATTAGCTTATAGTAAAGTTGTTTTTGTTACACTTTTTTTAGCTTCAAGTCTCTGAACCCATCAACGATGTTAACTGAGGGTTATGTGCTTGTTAACATGGAGATCTGTGGCAGCAACTGTAGGAGTTTGGATCCCCACTCTGCCATTTGCAGGTCACTGATTGGCTAGGGGCTGAGTTGAAGGTGGGGGACAGGGGCCCTGTCCCTGTATAATCATTCAGGGATCCAAACCAATATGACTTCAGGCAGCTTTCTTAATCTCTTTCAGCCCCACTTTTCTCATCTGTAAAATGGGATCAATAATAGTCCTCATTAGATCTTTGTAAAAATGTGATGATGTTTATGAAATATTTAGCTTCCAGTAAATGTTCTTTCTCCCTCTAACATGTTCAGGATATTTTTGCAAAGCTCCTGACCTCAGTGCATTCCCCATGCTAGATGTTCTGATTGTCAGAATTAAGCATATGTATCTGGAACCTTTTTTAAGGGACTCTGGCACACTGAGACCTAGTGGATTTTTCTAAAGCATCATTGTCATCTTGAGAGAAAAAGAAAAAATAACTTTATGATGCTTTGCTTTTTTTCCCTTCTTCCCTTATTGTTACTACATTTGTGATATGTTAGAGCCAGTCATGGAATGACTGGCTGTCATTTTAAAGCATCTTTTTTGTGCCATTCTCTGCCTAAGGCCCATGTTCTCAGACAGGAAGCCCCCAAAATGTGGCACCAGCGATGACACATCCATCGGCAAGCTCAGGACATAGGTACCTGCTGGACTGAGCCTGACAGACATTTGCTAATAAACATAATAGAATGATTCCTACATAATTTATCTTCCCTTGGCATCGCTTCCCACCTCTATAGCTCCAGTTTTACAGAGACTGAAGGTTATTTCCTGCTACCTTTGCTTTCCTGAGTATCACCATCTCTCCCACGAACCTGAGGAATTCAGCCCTTTCGGGCACAGACCCAGTTTCATGAGGGCAGGAGGCAGAGTGAGAAATGGAATGGAAGAGGCTTACTCCCCTTCCTTGGAAAGTGAGCATTGGCTCCCAGGTCTGTCTCCATCTTGGGGTTCTCTCCCTCTCCTACTTCCCCCTCTTTCTCACCATCTCCCCTCTCATTTCCTCTTTTCTCCTCTGGCTGCCCTGCGGAAGCTCAGTTCCTGACCAGAGGAGGACATGTTGGTGAGCCCTGGGGCTCCTCACTGCAGGAGCTGCTCATGCTGCACGCAGAGAGCCCACAGGTGTTGGCTCTGGCAACACACACACCACAGCTCATCTCCCCGATGGCACAGTCATGGAGACAGAACGTTTGCTCCCCCGTCCACTCAGTCATCGTGCATCTGTGGGAGGAACTGAAGTTCCTTTAATCCAGTTCTCTTACTCTGCCTCCTGTTCCTGAAAGCTTTGGTTCGCATTAGGAGTCATGTGCTGCCCACAGCCCTCCTCCAGGGAAGGTGCCAGCCACGGTGCTACATGCGAGAAATTCATTGCGAGGGAAATGCATGTAGAAAATGGTTTCTGGGACCTCATTTTTTTGTTGAGGACAGAAATGACCGATAGTGTTTACTTCAACTTACTTTCAGAGGTTCTCTCCTGAATGCTGTGCATTTTTTTTTAACATGTAAAAACTGAGCTCAGGGTTCAAAGTTCACCCTGGCATGACCAAGCATGGTGATGCTCTTGCTCTCCCTAGTGGTGCTGCAGTGAAAAATACCTGCACCTTTTGTCCAGGTATATTTAGAGACGATGCTTGCCTGGCCCCTCTCATGCACTTGAGCATCAAGTAACACCTGTGTGTCTCTCCCTAGTGGATCAGGGGTTCAGCATCCAAGTCTCCACTCTCTTCAGTCCTGCCTCCTCCTTCCAGTCAGCATGCAGGTCTGGAGGGATTCACACTGAATTGTGGGTATTATGAATATAAGAGAAGACCAGAGAGTCCACTCCTGTGTTCCCCATAACAGGGAGAGAGTACTTACAGATTGGCTGAACACTGTGGGCACCTACCTTAGGCCACCACTCCAGGCCTGGAAAATCCCACCTGAGGCAGCAAAGCACCTGGAACACCAGCAAGTTCACACAAGGCAGCTCATAGTTAGGGAGAGAGTGGGAGATCACCTTCCCACACCATCTCACTTCCCCCACCAAGAGTTTGGGAACAACAAATGCACCAGGGCTGTAACGAGGGCTCTTCAGCTGGGTGTCATAGAGTACACTGAGGGTAAATGTTTTCATCAGATTCAAGGACAAGTGTCTGTATCCTAAACAGTAGGCTGCCCCTTAAGGACAAAATCCAGCCCCAGCTCAGGGAAAGCACAGGGTGAAAGGTCTGGTTCTTTGACTCTTCCTGGTTTGCCCCTGTTTACCAGGACTTGACATTCCAAATATATCCCGAATATATATGCCCAAAAATTCTATGAGTAAACTTTCTAAGCTGAGTCAGCAGGCTGGGGCATGCAAGGGATGTAGCTTTTTGTTCCCTGGAGATCTGTGAATTAATGCCACAGACTTTCTGTCTCCCAAATCAGTGTTCAGATTGCTAGGGAGCCTCCTGTACAGATTATGACAGAAGGCTTGTGCTAAACTGGGGCCTGCTAATCAGCATGTCAACTGCAAGGAAACTTCCTGATGACTTAAGGCTGCCCCTGGTCTTAGTCTATTCAGGTTGCTATTTACTACAAAGTACCATAGACAGGGTGGCTTAAATAATAGGTTGCTTCTCACAGTTCTGAAGACTGGAAATTCCTAGATCAAAGTGCTGATCCATTCAGTTCCTGGTGAAAACCCTCTTCCTGGCTTGCAGACAGCTGTCTTCTTGCTGTGCCCTCGCCTGGTAGAGGGTACTAGCTCCCTGGTCTCTTATCGGGGCTCTAATCTCAGCATGAGGACCACCCTCTGCCCATCCTGACCTCATCTAAACCTAAATACCTTCAAAGTTCCCATCTCCAAATACCATTATGCTGGGGTTAGAGCTTCAACATATCCGTTCGTGGGAACACAAGCATTCAGTTTATAATACCCCTAGAAGACAGAGCCTGACTTCCAAAATCAGGTATGCAACCCCAACTCACATGCACACATCCTCCCCGGCACTTTCTCACACACAATAAACTCAGACTGAGGAGAGAGCAGAGTACTTTCTTCTCAGCTCTCTTTTTCTGTGGTGTTAATGATATTATAGTTCCATGTTCATTTGTTCTAAGCAAGTACAAAGGTTTTAAAAATACGACCATGTTTTCTACATATAGTCTCAGCTCTGGTGGTGGCTTTCCTTTGTCTGGCTCATGAATGTATTAACATTTTGTGGCTTTTCATTTTTGCTAATATGTACTATCTTGACAGAAAAGTGCACATATAAAGCTGCCAAACTCACCAAACCAGCCCCCAGGTCAAAAAACAGAGCATTACCAGCAACCAAACCCTTTGTTCTTCTCTCAGTCACAGCCCCTCCCCATTCATCCCACCCTCAAACCAACCATCACCCTGACTACTAACAACTAGATCGGTGTTACCAGTTTTTGTTATTTACTTACAGAAAGGAAATCATACAGTATATACTCTTCTGTGTCCCATTTTTCTTACTCAGCACTTTGTTTCATGTAGTTGTTGATCATTCGTATTCACTGATAGATATAGGTTTGGTCCTTACATTTTTATAACATGTTTTCTCCAGAGAATCTTTGTCTTCTACCTTGGAGGCACCCTTGGCCAGCTGTGTGCCTCCTCTTCCTTTAACTGGCCTCCCTCTTCCTGCCTCATGAGTGTGAGTTTGAAAAGTCAGAAGGTCTCCAGACAACTGAGAGGTCTGAGGCATTATGTAGTTTGGCCAAAGGGTGAATGAAGATGCCCGGGCAGATGCTGCCTGCGGGAGTGCCCGCAAAGAGGTTGTCAATGGCTCCAGAGTACCTAAACCTGTTTGGCTGATGAGTTTATTTTTTTTCCTAGGTGTGCCTGAAGCTGAAGTCACTTGGTTCAGGAATAAAAGTAAACTGGGCTCCCCTCACCATGTGCACGAGGGATCCTTGCTGCTCACAGACGTGTCCCCCTTGGATCAGGGCCTCTACTCCTGCAGGGCAGCCAATGTGCACGGAGAGCTGACTGAGAACACTCAGCTCCTGATCCTAGGTAAACAACTCGAGGGTGGTGCCCCCCAGTGGACCCCGCTGGGGGTGACTAACTACCCTCCACTTCCTGTTTTCCCTGACCCAGTTAAGTACACAAAGGTAAAATCAATATCCCTTCTCTTCTCCCCACCCTAGGGCCTTCCAATAGAAAGAATACAGACTGTGGGGCCAGGCAGAATCAGCTTGAACCCTGGCTCTACTGCTTACTCACTGTATGACACTGAGTAAGTTACTTAACCTTGCTCAGTTTAGATGCTGGTCTCTGTGTAGAGACCTGTGAAACAAGGATTGCCCACACAAGTGGACAGGGTAGGGGGAGCATGTCAAATAAAGGTAACAGATGTACAGCAGTTATCCTGAACTCCTGTATTAAGGACTTCTTTGAGGACCAGATGAAACTATAGGTTACTCCCTCCAGAAAAATCCATACATGCAACATTTTTCATGTAACTTAAGAAAGTTCATAGTCTAGTCTACGTGAAGTCCACACAGGTACCCTACCATCTTAGACCATTCAGACCACTGTAACAAAACACCACAAACTGGGTAACTTAAAAACAACAGAAATTTAATTCTTACACTTCTAGAGGCTGGAAATCCAGGATCAGGGTGCCAGTATAGTCAGGTTCTGGTGAAGGCCCTCTTCTGGGCTGCAGACTGCAGGCTTCTTGCTATGTCCTCATTTGACAGAGGGATAAGCTAACTCTCTGGGGTTTGTTTTATAAGGGCACTAAACCCCTTATAGCATAATCACCTCCCAAAGTCCCAACAATCCAGTATCATCACCTTGGGGCAGTTAGGATTTCACCATATGAAATTGAGAAGCCACAGACATTCAGACTACAGTATCCCCAAACATAAGAACCCTGACTAAAGAGTCTATCACAGTTCCTGGCATGAAAAAGGTATTTAAAAATAACAATTGCTTAGACACCATCCAACACTTGCTGTGGCCCAGTGCTGGACTCAGCCATGTTGTAAGCTACAACCCCTTATCCTTTGGACTAAGGACACTCTGTTTCTCTTCCCCACAGAGTCTGGAAGTTGGTGGAATAAATTTTTAAAAGGTTGTTTTTGTCTTAGTTTTTTTAAGTCAATTTTTAGGGCACTTTCTCTTGATGAGAAAGCTATAATTCTAAGGAAAATATGAAAAATGTGACTAATTACACACCATGACTTCCTCAGGGGAAAACAATTAAACTATACTTATATTTTCACACCCCAAATTGATGGTATACCAAAGCATAGGATCTCTGGCCCCTGCCAACTCAGATTTCAGACAATTCCAAATGGGTTTTCATCTCACCAGTGGCTGCATAAACCTCCAGTCATTGTAGGAAGTCACAGCAAATCAACTCAGTAAAGGATGTCATTTGCTTTGTGTTGGGTTTCATCAGCTGAGCTGCTAGCCTTGGGCCAGAAGCCCAGAGACTGTTGCCCCACACTGAGTTATGGTGCTTACTGTGGGGTTTTCCTCCCTAATAACCCTGCCTTGTTGCCTCTGCTAACAGAGATGAAAGCCTAGGATGTGTAACTACTACTGCAGCTTTGCCAATGGAGTGTGCATGTTCTGGGAGCCAGTTCTTACAGCATTTCAACTCTAATTTGGTGTGACTGCAAACATGGGGCTTGAAGACTGTAACGTCTCCCATTTTCATCAAGCTTAATAAAAAATATCACTATTTAGATTCTTAAGTTTATGGCTTTTCTTGATCAGAAGTCTTGGTTTATTAATCAAAGTTTGTTAGTTTCATAGGTAGTTTATGAACACAGAAGTAGTGTCTTCTTTCTTTATCAGCCAAAAATGTGGCTTAATTTTTAAATCAGGGATTTTGTGTATAAAGCTGATGTTTTATGCCAAATTCCATGATTTAACCTATAGCATGGAGACTTGAAGTGTAATGAGGTGGAATTGTATTCATTTATTCCTATAGCCACTGGATGAATATTCATGAAATGTTGCCTCTAAGTTCTATGTAGGATAAATATTAGAGGTGACCTCTGTCCTTGGAGAATTTATAGTTTATCTAGGAAGATCAAATGTGCATGCACCAAAAAAGAAAAATATGATAGAAGCAATGAGGACATTAGAAGGTGCCAACATTTGTTTCCAAGGAGACCTGATGGTTTTAGAGATGGGACACAACCTAACCCTTTTAACTTTTAGTAAATAAGCAAAGGCTTCCTGAGTTTTAATATTCTTAAAGAAATATTCAGTTGAAGTATGGAGGGAATTCAGTTTGCTTTAATGTTCAACTTCAGTGCTCTTAAGAGAATACTTACAAGGATGCGATGAGAAAAGTCCAGGTTTGAGTAAACTGGCACCATCAGTTCCTGCACCAGGGTGTTTTAGAGCAGAAGGAAATCTTGGATATGATGAGGTTCCATTTTATAGATGAGGAAACTAAGGCTCAGAAGGACTAAGTGACTTGCACAAGTCAGTGAATGACAGAGCCACTGCTCAAACTGAGGATTCCGGAACCCAAACATGATGTTTTTCCCCTATACCATACAAAGAATGTTTAAGTTATTTATACCTAATATACAATGTCTTTGTAATTTTTTAATTATATTTATAAGTTATATACAGGGTCTGGCAGAAGTCAAGCTTGCTTGAGTGTGGTTGATAGGGTAATAATATGGGTATAATATGGGTATTTATAGTTTTAATTTGAACATTTCACCTAAAATGTCATATGGTGTGCTTGAGTGTGATATTGTCATGTTACACATTTATATGCTTATGATTTTGTAGTAAAAGATTTTGTAATAAAAAAGGAGCATTATTTGGTCCAGACCCCATGTGCATATCAAGCTCATCATTGTTTTTTGTGCACAATGGTCCCTTGCAGAAGTATGTTTCTCAAGTAGACTCTGGCACCATCATGACTTATTTGTCATACCTAACGAGTACCAAATGAGGTGACAAGCAAATAGTAGGCCCTCGCTGAACACTATTGAAATGACCATCAGTTTCAAAACAATACTCCTGTTTCTCCTTCCGCTCCAGCAAGGGCTCTAGAGGAAACAGTGGGAGTCGGCCTTGGCAGTTGAATTGCAGTGTATCAGGGGAGGCCGGAAGACAAGCAAGCCACTATATTTCCCATTGTGTCACTTTGACACTGGTTAACTGTGACCCCTGGTGACTTCAGCCCTGACTCCTTATCAGACTTTAAATAGCAAATTATCCCTATCCTGCTTATTCGTCCTACTGAGCATGAAAAATTCACACCACAAATTAAATTATCAACATCATAAAAGGACCTTTTTCCTCATAGAAAAAGTCACTCATCGGCTCCATTTAAATAAGAATTCCTGTGGTATATTCCTATCTGTGGGGACAGTAATAAAGTGCCTCTACCTAAAGGATGTTATAAATAAAAAAAGAAACACTATTTAGTGCAAGACTTCACATTTAGTAAATGCTGAAGAAATGTTGGCTTTCTAAAAATGTCTTTATAATATAGTCTAATATACCTACACATTTATAGGGACCCATGGGTATTTTGTTATAAAGTGGTATTAATAAGGAGCTCCTGAAATCTACTTGTCTGATTCTTATTACTGGCCTTATTGATTCAGGCATCAAATGTTAAGTTTAAAATTGAGACTCAATTTGATAGGCATACCTTCTCTATAGAAAAAAAATGTTAAGAGCAAACAGCAGTAATGCCTGCCTAACAGAGGACACACTTACATGCATCCTTACCTCTCATTATCCCCTTGATAGAACCTTTACACTTTAACCTGCATGACTGACCATCTGCCTTCTCACAGATCCCCCTCAAGTCCCCACACAGTTGGAAGATATCAGAGCCTTGCTTTCAGCCACTGGACCGAACCTTCCTTCCGTGCTGACATCTCCTCTGGGAACACAGCTGGTCCTGGATCCTGGGAATTCCGCTCTCCTTGGTGAGTCCAACCCTCTGGAACATTGGGCAGAAATCCAGGGCTGGACAGGATTTATGGATGGGTGACTGCTTGCAGGTGGGAAAGAGGCAGCAGTGGGGGGTGGCCAACAGGAAATCGCTAAATTGCCTACAGAATCCAGACTCACCAGTGGAAACTTGGCTGACTTTCCATATGAGGTGAGTGCATTTCTTAGGCAGGACTCTAGCTTGTCTAGATTCCAGTGTGGCTCCTTTCTGAATCCTCTTGGGCTGATTCCACAGTCCAGATCCTCTAAATCAGTTTGATTCACTGAACGATGAGTAAAGAGCAGCTCCTGTATTTTCTCTCTCCTTGCCAACCATACCCCAGTATTTCCCCCCTGACTTCCTCCCCATAAGCTAGAACTGTAATCAACTTTCAAAGAGAAAGATGAAATATCAACATCCCCCAAAAGCCGATATATTCTATTTAAGCTAGCTTTCTATCAGTAGGGCCTAAACTCAATTCTGACAGACTCCGCAAATTAAATGTTTAAATAACTTCACCAGGTATAAATTCCCTGGCATCTGTCATTGGAACCTTCGCCAAGTTAATGCCACATGGCTGGTGGCCTGTGGTAGTAGAGAGCTGTACAAGGGTATCCAACTCCCGGGTCTCTCACACCTGTATCATGAAGATGCCAGAGAAACCTCTGTATTTCCAATGATCTCTGGAGATATTAGAGGAGGAGAAGAATACTTCTGCCTTCAAGGGCCTAAAAAAAAAAAAAAAAAAAACAGGCCTACAAATGGAGAAAATCTTTGTGCTAACTCTATGTGATCGCAAATATTGGTAATGGCAGCTAGAATTACTCCTTCAGCTCAAAGTTAAAGCTTCTATACTCTTCTTCCCACCAACTTGCAATGACCAGCAGGCCAATGAGTTCCCATTCATACTGCTGATGACTTATCAACATGACCATGGGTCTGGTATCTTTAGGGTTACAGCACAGAAAGAGTTGCTTCAGTTTTCATTATCATCTGAAATTAGCAAAGAATATTCCTAGTATATGGGCATATGTGGAAGGCTTTTGATTTCTCTGTTTCTGATCTGGGTAAAAATAAGACACAGATACAGTAACAAGTAGCCCTATTCTGTTTCCTATAACTGATATAGCTTGGTATTGAGTTCTTCCATATCGTGTTGATCAGAATTCATAGAAGTTTTAAAATGCTTATTTTCTTTGGCTTATTATTGGTAAACTTATTCTAAATTAAATGTCTACATTATAAACTTCCTAATTTTCTCAGTTGGTTGGAGTATCATACCATATACCAAAAGGTCAGGGGTTCAATTCTCAGGGCAGATACCTAGGTGCAGGTTTGTACAGGAGGCCACTGATCAGTGTTTTTCACTCACATTGATGTTTTTCTCTCTCGTATCGATATTTGCAATCTCTCTCTCTTTCTCTCTCCCTTCCTCTCTCTCTAAAATCAACAAACATATCCTCAGTGAGGATTTTTAGAAAATTAACAAGGCTCAGCTAGAGCTTGTCCATTCAAATTTGGCTTGGTCCCTTACCCCAGGATTTCTGATACCCTCCTCCATCTAGAAATTCCCAACTATTGACTCATCCTGATCTCTTAATTTAGTTGCTCCCATTTGGACCAGCTCCCATCTCTGCTGCTATCAGTGGCCCTTTTAGACCAGAGTGTATGCTCTGGGTACAAGAAATGGGTCAGGGAGGTGATTCTGTGTATGGTTGCTGATATTAAATGGTGTCAAATTGTGGATGACTTTGATTATTAGATTAAGGAAGTAGATTTACTATGTGGGACATGCAGACAGACCTTTAGAGTGTTTTTAAGTAGGAGAATGATGCAGTAAAAGTAATATCTATAGATTTTCTCTGACATTTTGTAAGAGTAATCAAGAGTGAGGGATTTAATGAAGAGAGCCTATTTTGAGGGTAACAGATATTCTACATGAGGATGCAAATAGGTAACAAAGATACTGTTAATTGACCCTTCCACAGTCAAGACATCCCTGATCAACCATGACATTCTTTTGCACTTAGTCCAGGCACTGCCTTGGGATATATTTTAGCATTCCCAGCAAGCATGGCAACATTTGGTAGATAAGAGGAAAGCTATTAACCAACACTGTTGTAGCCAGAGGATGTGAGATTCCTCTGTATGTATTCCTCCCATCTACAAGGTAGGTTGGCTGCAGCAAATGCGGAGAACATCATCGTTCTGTGGCACAGAAACAATAATTCATGGACCTCGATTCTCATTTTCATCAGGGGAAGGGAGAACGGGAAATTTCGGATTTTTAACAGCCATATAGCAGATCTAACTCTCCCCCATTAAAGCTCATGTGTTGAGATTCCCAGTAGGTGAATCTATGCCAGAAATGGTTATTTTAGTTACCAGACACTTCAGCATTGATATGTAACTTTAAGCCACTGCTGAAACTGTCAAGAAGGAAGGTTGATTGAGCGACATGTGCCTGGACCCATCTGGACCTCACCTTCCATAACAGTAAATGAAGACCAGAGACTAGAGGGTCCTTTGTTGCTCATACACTCTTTGCTATATGACATAGACATAGAAATGCCCAGTGGAGACTTGGCCAAGCAGAATAAACCCAGCCTAACTGGATCTATTGTCCTAGGCAAGACAGGTACTAATTTTTTGTCCTTGTTTTACAACTGTCCTTTCTGCAAAGAGGCTTAAACTGTCCAGCTGTTCTGGAGGACAAGGCTTATGCCCTCATCCTTAGTGGCCCAGGTCCAGGTCTGGTCGCAGGGCTCCATTTTTAGAACAGCTATAGCTCATGCCTCCCTGAAGCACCTATACCTTTTTGCAGCCTTCTGAGACCCGAGACTGATAGCTCTAACAGTATCATTTATAGGATACTACCTTTGATATATTTTGAAAAATAATTTTTATTGAAGTTTTTTATTATAGGAGTAATACAAACTCATTGCAAAATAATTAAGGATAGAAGCAAAAAGAAGAAAATGAAAATTATCTATAATTACCTAGCTCATAGGAAACCAGTGCGACATCTTTTCCCCAACCATTAATATACACATTATACATATCTTTTGTCTAAAATGAATTCATACTCCATATACTGCCTATAACTTTTTTCACTAAATGGTATATAATCATCATCTTTCCATGCCTCTCAGTATTCTTCTACAGCTTTATTTTCAATGGCTGCACCGATAGGAGGTGCCATTCTTATTCAACCTTCTCTCTAATGTTGAACTTTTAGATTCTTTCTTCTACTCACTTGGGGCTTTGTTCTTCTTTTGCTAGCTCTTTTAGGTATAAGGTTAGATTGTTTATTTGAGATTTTTCTTATTCTTGGCTGTGTCTCATAGATTTGGGGTCATGGTGTTTTCATTTTCATTTGTCTCAAGGCATCTTTTGATTTCTTCCTTGACTTCATTGTTAACCCATTCATTGTTTAGTTGCATGTTATTTAGCCTCCACTTGCCTGTGTGTTTTTCAGTTTCCTTCTTGTAAACGATTTCTAGTTTCATACCATTATGATCTGAGAAGATGCTTGATGTGATTTCAGTCTTCTTAAATTTATTGACACTTGTTCTGTGGCCTAATATGTAGTCCATTTTGGAAAATGTTCTGTGTGCAGTTGAAAAGAGTGTATATTCTGATGCCCCTGGGTGAAAAGAATGTATATTCTGATATTCTTGGTTAAAAATAGCAAATGAATGTATGGGGTCTAATGTGCCACTTAAGGCCACCGTGTCCTTAATTGATTTTCTGTCTGGATGATGTATCCATTGATGTCAGTGTGGGGTTAAAGTCCCCGACTCTGACTGTATTATTGTTGATCTCTCCTTTTGTATATTTGCTTTATGTATTGAGGTGCTCCTAAATTGGGTCCATAAATGTTTACAAGAGTGTGTCTTCTCATTGAACTGATCCCTTTATATTATGAAAATGCCCTTTTTTGTCTTCTATGACAGCCCTTGTTTTTAAAGTGTATTTTGTTAGATATAAGTATTCCAACCCTAACTTTTTTCCCTTTCCATTTGGGTGAAATATCTTTTACTATCCCCTCACTTTTTATCTGTGTATCTTTCCATTTGAAGTGGGTCTCTTCTAGATAGCATATGTATAGGCCTTGTTTTTATGTATCCTTTCAGCCACCTTATATCTTCTGCTTGGAGCATTTACTCTATTTACATGTAAATTAATTATTGATAACTATGTGCTTTTTGTCATTTAATTAATTATTTTCTTGTTGTTTTTTTGTAATTGTTCTCTAGTCTCGATAATCATGTTCTAGAATTATTATGTATGTGCTTTTAAGAGAGAATGTTTCCTGGGTGAGCAAACAAAGACACATAGACAAAATCTAGTTCACTATCTGTTTTTGTAAATAAAGTTTTATTGGCATGTAGCCGCACCCATTTATTTACCTATGTATTGTCTATGGCTTCTTTCACACCATAATGGTAGAGTTGAGTGCTTGTAGTGGAAACCATTTGGTCCACAAGACTTAAATATTTCCTTTTGGCCCTTTACAAAATAGGTTTGCCAACCACTGATTAGTACATCTGCCTCATTATATGGAAAGGATACCAAGGTCTGTGGTGGTGATCACACATCTCCTGTGTCTGGGCAGGGGCATGCTTTTCACTGTGTCACTCTGCCCTTTATCCCATCACTGGATTAGGCTTTCTCCATAATGTACAAGAGTCTAAAAAAAAAATAGAGACCTTTTTAAGGAAGGTCAGAAAAAAGAGATAATCTGTGTTGTAAAGGTCATGAATTTTTGTCAGAATTAGATGACTTCAGGTGCCTCCAGTAACCAAATATGAGGCTTAAAAGGCCTTTTCTCAGCATATCCTGTTTAGGCCCAGGCGCCATCAGAATGTTTTACAGAATATATACATAAGGTTAATTCCACCCCCTATAATTAGTCACAACTCTCCTTTGTGAGGAAGCAAGCGCCAATGCCTCAGTCAGAGGGACTCCTCATGACATCTCTGCCAGAGGGACTCTTGCCATGTCATGCTAACCCCTCAGAGAGCCAAACAGCACAGCCTTTCTCATGGCTTGTGATTTACCAAAAGGAGAGATTCAAGCCTTCAGACCTGAGTTTGCAGAGTCAAATTTTTCCATGAAAGAAGTCATTGTGCTTGGCCCCTCTCCCCAGCCAGGGACTCGAGGGTCACAGCCAACACACACAGCAGCATCTCAGCAGCATCAACATGCTCCCCAGGGCCCTGCCTGTGTTACAGTTCCACTTCTCAGAGCCCTGGAGAAAGCAGGCAGTAAGGCCAAGGCCCACGGTCAAGCAGTGGTGTTTTCCTTCCAACCACCTGAGACAAGGAGCTTGCACATTTTCTTCTCTGCTTATTAAAAATGCTGAGAATTGCAGAGCCTGGCTGGCATGAGATCCAGTTCCAGATATCTCTGCTAAGAGCACCAGCGGTTTTGTTGACCACAAATCTCATACTAAAAGGCAAAAATTTATTTCTTTCTCCAATGCTGAAGTTACAAATCACATCACACTGATGAGGGAGCTATGGCTGGAATCTCAGGTGGAGCTTACAGTCATTTTTCACATACAAGGATATAAATTCCTCAAGGTAGGAGAGTATATCAGAAAGCCGTTGAATAAATATTAATGTTCAAAGTTGAAAGCCTTGGTAAAGGGCCTAAGAAGGCAATATCGAAGATTGATTTCCTAATTCAATAAGAATCTGTTGAGTGCCTATTATGTGCCAGGAACTGTGCTAGGTCCAGAGATACACAGTAAATAAAATAGACAAACCTAGCCCCTAATTCATTCATTCAAGAAAAAAATCCTTTCACATTTACTCTGCAGTAGACACTGTTCTCTAGATACTGAGGAGACAGGCATGAACAAAACAGATTAATGTACCTGCCCTTGTGCAGTCTGAATGCTAGTAGGGCAACTTGAGTCTGGTAGAGAAAGTAATTCAAACAAGAGAGCAGTAGTAAAAAGAGGAAGAAGTGGATGCTGTGGGAACATAAGACAGGACAGCACTCCTGGTCTGAGCTTTAGACAGGGTTCCTCTGAGAAGAATATTTGAGCTGAGATTGGGAAAGAGAAGGGAGGTTATTCAACTGAAAAGAAGGCGTTCCAGGCTAGGGAACCAGCAGAGGTAATAACCAAGGGGAAAGTGGCCTAAGATGATGTTGAAGAGAAAAGTGGGAGCAAATTGCTGGCACTCTGTATGCCATGTTAAGACTTTCTCACTTTGTGCTAAGTGCAATGCAAAGGCTGAATGGTTTAAAGCAGGGAAAAGACATCATCTGATTTGTGATTTTATTTTTTATTTTTATTTATATTTCTTAAATTTTATTGTTTCATGATTTCATTTTTTAAATTTTTTAAAAATATGGAATACTTCACAAATTTGTGTATCATCCTTGTGCAGGGGTCATGCTAATTTTCTCTTTATCTTTCCAATTGTATTATATGTGCTGCCAAAGAAAGCACTGATTTGAGTTTTTAAAAGCTTGTTGTGGCTCACCCTGGACTGTGTTTCTCAGTGGGTTGGAGCATCATCCCATAACCAAAGGGTTGCGGGTTCAATTTCTGGCTGGGTACATACCTAGGTTGCAGGTTTGGGGAGGTGGCCTATCGATGCTTCTCTCTCACATCGATGTTTCTCTCTCTCCCTTCCCTTCTCTAAAAGCAATGAAAAAAATATATATCCTCAGGGAAGATAAAAAAATAAATAAAAGCTTGTTGTGGCTGCTGTGTAGAGGGTAGGTTCCAGGGATGAGACTAGATGGAGTATACCATTTAGGAATGTTTGTAGTATTCCAGGTAAGGGATAACTGTGGCTTAGACCAGAGAGCAGGAGTCAATGAAAAGAAGTGAATAAATTCAGGGTTATGTAGGAAGTAACCTCAACAGGACTTAGTAAATGGATTAATGGGGGAAGAGAAAGATAGTCCACATAAACAAAAGGTTTCCAAAAGCATCAGATTTTTTTAGGCTTTTCTCATTGAAATTCTTGTACCTTCTACATACTAGTGAACCATTTCAGACCACTCAAGTCAATACGTTAGAATAAAATGGAGTGCTACACAGGTGTGCAATACAGAAAGTGTGGTTACTAGGAAAAGACTAGTCCAAAGCCTGTGTTGCCGGGTCTGGCTCATTTCCTGAACATAGACCTGTTCAGTCTAGATGCCAGGTCCTATGCCCTCTCCCAGACTTGGTGGAGGTCAGAAGCAGTAGGGGAGAAAGAAAAGTCAATAATGCATGAGAAAGCACTGAACAGTTTCAAAAGAAGCCAAAGCGAACAAAGGAGAGAGAACGCCTTTCTTTGTCAAAGGCGGAATCAGGGAGGGCTTACAGAGGAACTGCCCAAACTCAGTCTTGAAGAACCAGTAAAAGCATTCTCGGCATTTGTGTAATAGACATATTTTTTGAGTTCCTTCTATGTTCCAGTCACCATTGAAGGCACTGCAGATACAGAAGAGAATAAAAGATAAAATCCCTCCTCTCATACAGTGTACATTGTAATAGGGGAAATAGAAAATAAGCATAACTAAGTAAATGTCATGGTATGTTGGAAGGGAATAAGTGCTTAGAGTATTTTAGCCTGGCATTCAAGTACCTATGTGAGAAAGGGGATGCGATTTTAAATTACATAGATGGTCAGGAGAGGGCTCAGTGAGAAGGTAATCCTTGAGCAAAAACCTGACTGTGAGCTACTGAGCCTTGCACATGATTGGAGACGAGAAGAGAAGAGCATCTTGGGGAAAAGGAAAAGCCCGTGTGGAGTCCTTAAGACAGAAACATGCCTCATGTGTTCAAAGAATAGGAGGCCAGTGTAGTGGCAGGATGGGAGTCATCTGGGTTGTATGTGGGAGAGAAGATCAGAGAGGTAACAAGGCCAGGGGCACATTGTGTAAGGCCTTGTAAATTGTCATGGTAAAATAACAGTGAAAGAAAACTCTATAAATGCCCGAATGTATAAACAGACTCAATATTGCATTGAGCATCATGAGCTTTTCCAAGATTAGTCCAGGGCGGGCAGAAGTGATTTCTTTTATTGGAAACCACGTGGCCAAGTGAATGTGATATAACTGACTCTAGTAAAACAGACTTATCAGGCTGGCTCTGGGACAAGCCAATATTGCTGATTTAATTTGATTCACATGTGTTGGGCACCTGCTACATTTACCTGACCCTGAGCTTGGCTTTTGCAGGCACCTTCCTGGCTATTTCCTCCTTCTAGGAAGAGGTTCCCAAATGCAAAATAGAGTCATTGGGGAAGTTTTTCACAAACAATTTAATGACCCTCTTGAGACCAATTAAGAAAGACTCTCTGGGAATGGGAATAGGCATCAGTACTTTTTAAAAAATTGATTCTTAGAGCTCAAATGGACTTGAAAAGTCCCTACTACCCATGTAGAGGCTTGTATGGGAAAATGTATGTTTCATCACTTATTTTATCCTGGCATTCAAGGCTTGTTGCTATTCAGACCTAGCCTGTACATCCATCTTTGCATCTTATCTCTCCATTCCTGTCAAACTTTTCCCTAGTAATTGCCATGGTCTTGAGCCTTCCTGACCTGGAAGGCCCTCTCCCACACCATCCTCTCTAGGCAAACCCTGGAAATCTCTAAGACATAGTTTAAACCCTCATGTGAAGCCTTCTTGCAGTGTTCCAGCCTGCAGTGATCTCTCCCTACAGCATCCACAAGGCACCCACTCAAGATCAGGGTTGAACACACTTTGTAAAAGTCCAAGTAGGAAACACTTTAGTGTTGAGGGCCGTAAGATCTCTGTTGCAACTGCTTCACTCTGCAGTTGTAAAGCAGGCATAGGCAATAAGTAAATAGATGTGGCCATGGTCCGATAAAACTTTATTTATAAAAACAGGGTCAGATTTGGCATTCAGGCCATAGTCTGTCAACCCCTGCTGTAGACCACTAATATGACACTTCACCTACCACACCTTGTAACATTAGTGATATTTCCCATCACTGTCATGTCTTCCAGCAAGATTCTAGGTGCTGAGGAGAACAGAGACTGCATAAATATTCTCAGGTGATTTGAAACAAGACTAAGTAATCGGCCCTTGGCTTGGAAGTCCTCTTGAGTCATTTCCATCTTTTATGTCTATTATAAAATTGTAGCTTTATCATCTTTCATACGTACTTCCAGCATCACCCCACCCTGTACACTTCCTTATTCTTCTGATACAGGCTGGATCAGACACTTCCTGAACCTAGTGTGAGGAAATTCACTCAGCAATAGTCAGTGAGTAACTTAGGCCACATCTGCTGGGAAGTCACTTTTTGTATGATAATTCGGAAGACTAAGATCATCAGAACTTCCTGTCTAAAGATAGCTGTGAGAACAACAAGTTCTGATGGTCAAAGGTTAGGTAAAAATTAGTCCACAGTGGTGGCCCATCCCATCAGAAGTTGTAGGTGTGGCAAGGAAAGTGATGCACAGGAAAGGGGAAAAAAGCATAGGAGAGGGCCAGTGCACTTGATAAGGAGGCGAAAGAAGAGGAATTTACCCTGACACTTTTCAAAGAGACATCAGTTGGCCTCTGTTTCCTCATTTATATTGGGCATCTGAAGTTTTATATCACAAGTAAAATGCTTTTGATTTCCTGTATTTTTGCCCTCAAAGAATACACTTTGCTATTAAGAAGAAAGATTAACATTTTGTGGTTGTTTATGGCACATGTTTGTTTATGCACTTTTGTCTATTTTTACATAAAATCCAGAGTAAAGCACAGAGACCCCAAAGGGACTTCAGGAAGCTCTATAGTACATACAGTGTAAAACTAAGTCAGTATTTCAGAGGGCATTTACGAGAAAGCCACAGGAAGGAGTACAGAGGTTCTTTGAAGAGTGAATATCCATAAATTTAAAAAGACACTACAGCATAAGTGACACTTAAAATAGTGGGACACAGAAAGCAAGGCAGTAAATCTCTGTGCTTAGCGACTGTTCCAAGCCACAGCAAGCATTCAGGCACAGGCTTATTTTAAGCCTTCAAATGGTCAGGAAAGGGGGACCTTGAGAAACTCACTGACATTTGCCCCTGCACTTTGCTGGCACCAAGACACAATTTTCAGGCCCATGTTTCCTCCCCACCATGTCTAAGAGGAATGACATGAATCAGTTGGATGCCCTTGAAATACAGGTATTGAAAGTCCATCAGTGGGAAAATGAGGAACTCTACACTTTCCCTAATAAATCCTTCCTTAATCTTGCATCAGCTCTTGAAACTGCCCAGTCTGCTTCTACGCCTCCTTATGCCTGTGTGGCACCAGAGGCACTGTGACAGAGTCCCAGGGCCCAGAGGCAGATGACAGAAGGAAATAGAGGATCGTGACCGCTTTGTAGAGTAGAGAGGAGCGAGGTACCTCAGAAGATCTGTTTCTAAATCCTCAGCATCTGTTTCCTCATTTGTAAATAATTGTTTTAGTCTGTTCAGGCTGATATAACAAATGCCACAGAGTGAGTAGCTTATAAACAACAGAAATGTTATTCTCATAGTACTGGAGGCAGCAGCATGGTTGCATTCTCATCAAGGCCCTCTTCCTCACTCGTAGCCAACCCCTTCTTGCTGTGTTCTCACAAGGTGGTAAGGGCTAGGGTTTTTTTTTTGGGGGGGGGTATCTTTTATAAGACTATTAACCTATTTATTAAGGTTCGACCCTTATGCCCTAAGTGCCTCCTAAAGCCCCATGTCCTAATATCATCACATTTGGCATTAGGATTTCAACATATGGATTTGGTAGGTGGGTAGGGAGAGATACTAACATTCAGACCATAGTAATAATGCCCATGTCACCAAATTATTATGGGTTAAATATGGTATCATACACAGACTTCCAGTCAAGATGGCAGCATAGGTAAACACGGTTCACCCCCTTGCACAACCACATCAAAATTACAACTAAGCTATAGAACAGCCATCACTCAAATCTGTCAAAAACTGAGTTGGGTGGAAGTCTGACAACTACGGAATTAAAGAAACCACATCCATCCAGACTGGTAGGAGGGGAAGAGACACAGAACAGGCTAGTCCTACAACACATATGGTAGATAAAAATTTGGGAGGAATATCTCAGGAGCAAAGTGTCCAAGCCCAACACCAGGCCCCTCAGGACTGGGTTCCAGTGCCAAAAAGAAAATCTGAAACATCTGGCTGCAAAAGTCAGTGGGGATTGTGTCAGTAAAAGAAACTTCAGGAGTCCCAAGGAATTCCTCTTGAAGAAATCACACATGAACTTACTCAGACTCAATCCTTCTTACTTCTAACATTAGGGTATCAGCTTTAAAGGCACCATTAGCATATGGGGAGGAACTGAAGTGTCTAGTGTCAAGGCAAGAGCTGGGGGACAGCACTCCCCCAGAGAGGAAAGCAGAGGCTATCATCCCTCTCCTGAACTCCCCCGCTATAGAGCCACAGAGCAGGCAGGTGGGTACCATATCTGAGACTCCATCAACCTGGCTAACACTGTTTGTCCCCCTCTAGAGATCCCATGAAGCTCCATCCCACCCATCTTGAGGGCCCACCCAAGCTGTTGACAGTGGCTTTTCCATGTGAATGACTGGTCTTGGCCCATGCTCCACAACTTTGTAAATCCTCTCAAACAAGCCACAGTTAGCCTCAGTGAACTCCCAGCTCCTGTACCTCTAGCTAAGTGGCCCCAGGCCCATATGACAGCAGCCAGCTTACGTTCATAGCTTGGCTTCACCTTGGAACTTCTAAGCCGAGCAGAAGTAGCAGCCAGCTCAGATTGCTTTATAGTTCAGGTAGGTATCCCTGAGGAGAACACAGGTGGGGGCTGACCTTGCCATTCACCCTAAAACCCCAGGATCAGCACACCCAGTGGATAGCTACAGACCATGTCAGAGTACCACTACCTTGCCCCCACATAGCTGATCTTTCACAGATGGCATAAGGTGATGGTGACTGGTCACAGCCAGTCCTTATTGAAGCTTAATAAAGCTTCAATAAAAGAGAAGGGTGTACTCAGTCCACATGAAGGATGAACCTCAAGGACCCAGCTTGGGTGATAGGGGTGGCTGTGCCACTGGATCCTACAAGACACCTACTACATTAGGTCATACTACCAAGACAGGAGTTCATAGCAGCTCTACCTAATACATAGAAACAAACACAGGAAGCCTGCCAAAATGAGGAGACAAAGGAAACATGGCCCAAATGAAAGAACAAATCAAAACTCCAGAAAAAGAGCTAAACAAAATGGAGATAAGCAATCTGTCAGATGCAGAGTTCAAGACATTGGTTATAAGGATGGTCAAGAAACTTAGTGAGGACCTCAGCAGCATAAAAAAGATCCAGTCAGAAATGAAGGGTACACTAACTGAAATAAAAAACAATTTATACGGAAACGGCAGGAGAGTGGATGAAGCTGAGAATCAAATCAATGATTTGGAACATATGGACACAAAAACAGCCAATCAGAACAACAAGCAGAAAAAAGAATCCAAAAGAAGAGGATAGTGTAAGCAGCCTCTGGGACAACTTCAAGAGGTCCAACATTCACATCATAGGGGTGCCAGAAGGAGAACAGAAAGAGCAAAAAATTGGAAATCTATTTGAAAAAAGTAATGAAAGAAAACTTCCCTAATTTAGTGAAGGAAATAGACATGCAAGTCCAGGAAGCACAGACAGTCCCCAACAAAGATAGATGAAAAGAGGCCCACTCCAAGATACATCATAATTAAAATGCCAAAGATTAAAGATAAAGAGAGCATCTTAAAGGCAACAAGAGAAAAGTAGCTAGTTACCTAGGGGGGAGTTCCCATAAGACTGTCAACTGATTTCTTAAGAGAAACTTTGAAGGCTAGAAGGGACTGGCAAGAAATATTCAAAGTCATGGAAAGCAGGGACCTACAGCCAAGATGGCTGTACCCAGAAAAGATATCATTTAGAATCAAAGGGCAAACAAGAAAAAGCTAAAGGAGTTCATCATCACCAAACCATTATTTCTTTAAAGATTTTATTTATTTTTAAAGAGAAGGGAAGGAAAGGAGAAAGAAGGGGAGTGAAACATCAATGTGTCATTGCCTTTAGCGCACCCCTACTGGGAACCAGGCCTGCAACCCAAGCGTGTGCCCTAACTGGGAATCAAACCAGCAATGCTTTGGTTCACAGGCCTGCACTCAATTCACTGAACTACACCAGCCAGGGCCCAAACCATTATATGAAATGTAAAAGGGACTTATTTAAAAAAAAGAAGAAGATCAAAACTATGAACAATAAAACAGCAATAAATACATATCCATCCACAATTGAATCTAAAAGCAAACTAAGCAAACAAGAAGAACAGAGACAGAATCATGGATACAGAGGGCATTTTAATGGTTGCCAGGTGGGAAAGGTATATGGGTGAATGGGTAAGAGGATTAAGAAGTACAAATAGGTAAAGAATTGCCATAGAGATGTAAAGTACAGCATAAGAAATGGAGTAGCCAAAGAACTTATATGCATGATCCATGGACATGAACAATGGTGGGAGGATTGCCTGAGGGAGTGAGGGTTGCTGGGTGGAGAGGGGCAAAGGGGGAAAAACTAGGACAACTGTAATAGTAAAATGAATAAAACATAATTAAAAGAAAAAGAAAACCACCACAAGGCCATTGGTCACCACACCGATTGCCGCATAAGTCTATAGCTATGCCTATGCCATTATAAATCATGCATATACTGCTATACTCATTGTATATATGCAAAAACCACACCAGAGTTTTATGTATATATACATATACATATATATACATAATATAGATCTAACCCTTGCATGAAAAAAAAAGATATCATAATGTGCCCTGTTTAGTATTTGGTACAAAGTGAATGCTAATACATGTTAATTTATTGCCTCTATTTCTTGATACCCTGTTGAATCTACAAATCAAGAAATTCATTCTGTTCTCCATTCCAATTTTCTGTAAGTCCTTCTTGATAGGATCAAAACTTGCACCACAATAAGTATGAATTACTGACTGAAAAATCATCCAAGATATGGGTACCTTATTGAAGGGTTCACTCTACGCCATTTTCTGGGTAGGAGCAGAGAAGAGGTATGTCCTCTGACATCAAGCAACATTTTATCTTGTTACAAACATCAACACAGAAGTGAGAAAGAGTCTACATACTTGAGGAGGGGGGTTAAAGAGAGGAATTAATAACAAAAGGTCACAGTTCCAGGGGTTTCATTTCTCTCCTGAAAATTCTATTCCCATCTCTCCATCTAAGTTTCATGTTGTCTATTGAGCCTCTTCCCATGCACATTAGGGCTTGCATAGCATTATGGAAGTGTAGTGTCTAGAGCCAGAATGCCTGGCTTTGCCACATGCTAACAGCTACATGACCTTGGGCAAGTTTTGGAAATTCTCTCTGCCGTGACTGTAAAATAGAGGCAATAACTGCATGTACCTTCAGGGATTTTGAAAGGAGTAAATGAGGTAATATATGCAAAGTGCTTAGAATGGTGCCTTGGCACACAGTAAGTACTCAATTAACATTAGTCATTTTTATCTTGGTAGTATATGCTCTTGCCCCAACCCTCCCATTCTTAACGTGGAGGAAGCAGGGAAACTTTAGAATGCCCTTGGGTACTGTATTATATACTTGGAAGTTGCTAAGAATGTAGATCTTAAATGTTCCCATCACAAAAAAGAAATGGCAATTATGTGACATGAGGGAGGTATTAGCTAACGCTATAATAGTAATCATTTTGCAATATATAAGTACATCAAGTCAACACGTGCACACCTTAAACTTACACAATGTTATATGTCTCAGTAAAGTTGGAAAAAATAAAGAATACTGTTGGGAGCCAGGTCCTGGACACAGGAATGAAGAAGGAAGATTAGAACTTCCCTCAATTCACCTTTTCATCAACTTGCCAACTTCATGCTATTTATATTTTTGTTACATATTTGCTAGTTAATTTAACATTCTTCTTAGTCAAGTTGTATTTGGGAATTTTAGCCTATATTATATAAATTAAGCAAGAAAAAGGAAAGGGCTTTTGCTCATTACTGAACCCAAAGGATGAAAGAGTGTGAACTTTGAAACAGGAGTTGAACTGTGGTCATATCTCATAGCCTTTATGAGTCTTCCTTTCTCATGAGTTAATAACCTATCTCTGAGGACTGATTTTAGAATCAAATGACAGTAAAATGTAAAAGCATTTTGTAAACTCTTGGGGTCAAAAGCAAGGATGGCTGTAGGGTAGGATGTCTGAGACTCCAAAGAGAAGTCAGAGTCTCAGGAGAGATTCTGCACCTTTTGTAAAGCCCCTTTCTAGACGAGAGCAGTGCCCCTACTTGTTCCTATGTGACACACTGTAATAAAGATTGCATTGTTTTTTGAAGGAACCTTTGGGTAGGACGCTGACTGTCCTGGAGAGTCTCGCTCATAAAACACAGAGAACTCCAGCATCTGAGTAGACACGATGGGGAAATGGGACCAAAGCAACACCAAGGAGGATATATGGGATTAGACAGGCCAAGACAGGAACACAGGTGTGAATTAGACACCCCCTGCATGGGAGACAGGGAGGAATGTGGCAAGGACAAGTCCTGTTCTCCATCCAGTACTTGACCTATGGAGTCCACATTCCTGGACTCAGTTTCTTGTACGGATGTATGTTGGAATCAAAATTCAGGCAGGGTCTTGTCTCAAATCAGTTATTTATTACCACTTGTGGAGGTTTGCAGTCTTTCACCTTTTCATGTGTTATATACCTGCTGTGTTTTGGAGAAGTTGAGTTTGGCAGGTATTATGGAAAGTTTGTTTAACCTCTTACCATAATTACCTTCAGTTCTTCCTATCTTTTGTGGAGCAGGAGAATTACTAGCCATCTTCAGCTTTATTATACCTTTTTGTCTTCTGGATAAGTTTTGAAGTCAGTCCCAACACACACTCCTACACACACACAGGCACACACACACACACCTCTATCTTAAATTCCTCTCCTTGTTCCCTGGGAGTTTTGGCATTATTGACATTAGAACTTTTGGGATTCCTTAGACCTAAAGGCCCCCAGAGGTAAAAAGCAGGCTGCTGAACTGTATTTTACTCTTGAAGAGGAAAAAAGTGGAAGGTATAGTGTTCTTTGAGGCATCAGCTTGAATTCCCTTTTTTATGTCCAAAAAGTACCCTCCAGATATACAAAAAAAAAAAGTTGTCAGGAAGGAGAGGAACCAGGTAGTTGACGGAAAGAGGTATAAGAACTTCACAGAATTCCTTTTATTACCATTTAGATTTTGAGTCATGTGTCTATATTAATTACTCAAGAATAAACAGGGAGGGAGTGGTGGGTGGGCTGGATTGGGAGTAAAGGGGAGAAAACTGTACTTGAACAATGATTAAAATAAAATTTAAAAAAAAAGAATAAATGAATAACATCTAAACTGGACACCTAGGTCAATTCCACAAATATTTCTTGTACCTTCACTATGTGCCAAGAACCCCATGCTATCTTGACCATTACACAGTCCACAGAAACAGGGCTAACAGCTTGGGAAACACCCTCGCTTTGCTGATAGAAAGGAGAGCAGAGGAATGAGCCAGAATCGCATTTCAGTACCCTTAAAATCACAATAAAGAATTCACTGCTCTTGCTGGGTTTTATTTTTGTTTAAATGTTTCTGTGAATATTCTGGGAGAGACAGTTTGCCAGGACATCCCCATGCTAGTATGGTTGCAGGTAACATTGCTGAACATAGAAAAGGATTTACACACTCTGAAAACTTACACAGCTAAAAAAGGATTTTGTTGTCCATTGGTTGTTCCCTACCCACTAGAGCCTATCAAAGCAAATCTTGGAAAGTAGACTGGGCCAGAGGTAGGCTAGGTCAAATTTTTTTTAAAAAATGATGATGATGATAATTGTACTATAATTCTAGAAATAGAACCTAGTAATATGTCTATATCTGTTTAAAAGTTCAAACTCTTTTATCCTTCACCTTTAATACTTTATCTCTGAAAGGTATATAGAAAGACAAGTTTCATTCCAAAAATATCATTCTGTCAAGAATCTTTTTATGTGAAATTTCATTGTAGTTATGAAATTCTCCATTTCTCTGTTGGCAGTTGTCTGCTCAGGAATAATGAACTCCCTGTACCTTTGTTACCAAGGAGATAAGACCAAAAATTCATTCAAGGCTCTTTCTGGAATGTGGCAGGGGCCATTGTGTCTAATGTATAATTCTTTGAAGTGGTATCAAGAGAGATAAGCCAGCACAGGCCTGCGTGTCTGTTGCCCTGCCAGCTTCCTGAGCCCAGAAAAAGAATGAAGGCCCAGAAGAAAATGACCACAGTGTTCCTACATGCACAATAAAGATTGAATCTCTTCATTATTCTCCTTGTAATCCCGCTGTTCTCAACCTTAATGAACTTTTCGTGGTATCTCAGACTTTTGCTCAAAGCCATGGTTCAGAGACTGACTTATCACAGTTCATTCAGAAATGCATGTCAGAGAGACAGAAGAGGGCCTTGAGACTGTGCTACAGATTTTTCTGCTAAGCACACTGAAAGTATTTCTAGATTGGTGTAGGTTACAGAGGAAAAAAATATAATGAAAAGTTAAATTGCAGATAAAGTAAAACAAACAAGATTTTTGTTGAGCTATCTTTACAGAGCTTAAATGTAAGCTTTTATATTTAGTAAACCAAAAAACCTCATTCTGTTCCATGATTTTGGAAAGATTTTTCTTCCTTTCTCTACCCAATGTCCCTGAAAATGGCTTCTCTATTCATTAAATATTACAGATAACTCAGAGTTTATAACACAATGACTTTATTTCATTCAAAAGCTGATGATTTCTCCTCAGATCCTTAAAAACAAAACCCCATTTTCTAGGCCATCAGCAGTTCTGCTGCTTTGGTTGCTCATGTTTCTCAGTTCTCCAGTCCTCCAAATACTGAGGTCTTGATGGATAGAGCAGGTTTCCTCTTTCTTTTCACGTGCTTTTTTTTCTTGATTCAGCATAAGAATTTATTTATTTTTGTCATATTTTTATTTTGAAGCAATCTCAATTATGCAAAAAAGTGGAAGCTTAAAGAAAAGTTGAGGGAACTTTTTCTACCTGATCCATCTGAGACTGAGCTGACAACTTGATACTCCATCACCTAGTGTATATTTCCTTCAAGCTTTGCCAGTTGTCCCAATAATGTCCTTAATAGCAAAAGAATTCAGTCTCAAATACATTGTATTTCATTGTCATGTCTCTTAGGTCTTCTTCAATCTGGAACCATTCCTCAGATTTCCCTTGACTTCCATAAATGATCTTAACAATTTGAAGATTATGGGCCTGCTGTTTTAAAATATGCGCCTCAATTTGGATTTGTCTCATATTTCCTTATGATCAGATTCAAGTTAATTCATCTTTGGCAGAAGCATCCTTATTGCACCCAATCACATGACCATGACTTCCACTGTACCATTATAATTGATGCCAATTCCAGTGAAATCTGCCAAATTTCTCTATTATTAAGATATTTTTCCCCTTGTAATAAGTATTTTGTAAAGAGGTGCTTTGAGACTATGGTATATATCTCATTCCTCATTGAACTTTTATTTTTTATTTTAATTGTTGTTCAAGTATAGTTTTCTGTCTTTTACTGCCATTCCAGCCCATCCTCCCCCAACCCTCCCCATCTCCCTCCTATTTCCACTCCCCCCTAGTTTTTGTCCATGTGTCTTTTATACTTGTTCCTGTAAACCCTTCCCCTTTTCCCCTGAAATTCCCTCCCCTCTACCTTCTGGTCACTGTCATCCTGTTCTCTATTTCAGTGTCTTTGGTTATATTTTGCTTGTTTGTTTGTTTTGTTGTTTAGGTTCCTGTTAAAGGTGAGATCATACGGTATTTGTCTTTCACCACCTGGCTTATTTTGCTTAGCATAATGCTTTCCAGTTCCATCCATGCTGTCACAAAGGGTAGGAGCTCCTTCTTTCTTTCTGCTGCATAGAATTCCATTGTGTAAACGTACCATAGTTTTTATCCATTCATTTACTGATGGGTACCTAGGATGCTTCCAGCACTTGGCTATTGTAAACCATGTGGCTATGAACATTGGGATGCGTAGGTTCTTTTGGATTGGTGTTTCAGGGTTCTTAGGATATAATCCTAGCAGTGGAATTACTGGGTCAAAAGGCAGATCCATTTTTAGTTGTCTGAGAAAATTCCATACTGTTTTCCATAGTGGTTGTACCAGTCTGCAATCCCACCAACAGTGCACTAGGATCCCTTTTCTCCAAAATCTCTCCAACACTTGTTGTTTGTTTCTTTGTTTATGATGGCCATTCTGACTGATGGGAAGTGGTATCTCATTGTGGTTTTAATTTGCATCTCTCTGATAGCTAGCGATATTGAGCATCTTTTCATGTGTCTCTGGATCTTCTGTATGTCCTCCTTGGAGAAGTGTCTGTTCAAGTCCTTTTCCCATTTTTTAATTGGGTTGCTTGTCTTCTTAGAGTGGAGTCATGTAAGTTGTTTATATATTTTGGAGATTAAACCCTTGTCCGAGGTATCATTGGCAAATATGTTTTCCCATATGGTTGGTTCTCTTTTTATTTTAATACTATTTTCTTTAGCTGTGCAGAAGCTTTTTATTTTGTTGAGATCCCATTTGTTTATTCTTTCCTTTATGTCCCTTGCTCTAGGGGACATATCAGTAAAAATGTTGCTGTATGAAATATCTGAGATGTTCCTGCCTATGTTCTCCTCTAGGACTTTAATGATATCATGGCTTATATTTAAATCTTTTATCCACTTTGAATTTATTTTTGTGTATGGTATAAGTTGGTGCTCAAGTTTCATTTTTTTGCACATAGCTGTCCAGTTCTCCCAACACCTTTTGTTGAAGAGGCTATTTTTACTCCATTTTATGTTGCGGCCCCCATTGTCAAATATTAATTGACCGTAGCGACTTGGGTTTATTTCTGGGCTCTCTGTTCTGTTCCATTGGTCCATGTGCCTGTTTTTATGCCAGTACCAGGCTGTTTTGATTACGGTGGCCTTGTAATACAGTTTGGTATCAGGTATTGTGATCCCTCCTACTTGGCTCTTCTCAAAATTTGATTTTCTCAAAATTGCAGCAGCTATTTGGGGTCATTTATGGTTCCATATAAATTTTTGAAGTGTTTGTTCTATGTCTGTGAAATATGCCATTGGTACTTTAATAAGGATTTCATTGAATCTTTAAATTGCTTTAGGTAGTATGGACATTTTGATTATGTTAATTCTTCCGATCCATGAACACAGTATATGTTTCCATATGTTTGAGTCTTCCTTGATTTCTTTCTTCAGTGTTGTGTAGTTTTCTGCATACAGGTCTTTTACCTCCTTGGTTAGATTTATTCCTAGGTATTTTATTTTTCTTGTTGCTATATCAAATGGGATTTTTTTTCTTGATTTCTGCTTCTGCTGTTTCATTGTTGGTATACAAAAATGCCTTTGATTTCTGGATATTGACTTTGTATCCCGCTGTTTTGCCAAATTCATTTATTAGGTAAAGCAGTTTTTGGGTGGAGTCTATAGGATTTTCTGTGTACACTATGATGTCATCTGCAAACAGTGACAGTTTTGTTTCCTCCTTTCCAATTTGGATGCCTTTTATTTCCTTTTCTTGTCTGATCTCTGTGGCTAAAACTTCCAATACTATATTGAACAGAAGTGCTCAAAGTGGACAACCTTGTCTTATTCCTGATCTTAGTGGAAAAGATTTTAGTTTCCCATTGAGTATGATGTTGGCTGTAGGTCTCTCATATATGGTCTTTATTATGTTGAGGAATGCTCCCTCTATTCCCACTTTGCTGAGTGTTTTTATCATAAATGGGCGCTGTACCTTGTCAAATGCTTTTCCTGAATCTACTGGTATGATCATGTGATTTTTGTCTTTGCTTTTGTTTATATGAGGTATTACATTCACTGATTTGTGAATATTTGAACCATCCTTGCATCCCTGGGATGAATCCCACTTGGTCATGGTGTATGATCTTTTTAATGTATTGTTGGTTGGGGTTTTCCAATATTTTGTTGAGGATTTTAGCATCTGTGCTTATCAGCAATATTGGCCCGAAGTTTTCTTTCTTTGTTGTGTCTTTATCTGGTTTTAGGATTAGGATGATGCTGGCTTCATAAAAAGAGTTTGGGAATCTTCCATCATTTTGGATTTTTTTGGAATAGTCTGCGAAGGATGGGGGTTAGCTCTTCCTTAAATGCTTTGTAGAATTCTCCTGTGAAACCATCCGGACCTGGGCTTTTGTGTGTCAGGAGTTTTTTGATTACTGCTTTAATTTCATCTGCTGTTATCCATCTGTTCAGGCTTTCTGCTTCTTCTTCACTGAGTTTTGGAAGATTACATTTTTCTATGAACTTTCAAATTATTCATTTATTTATATCTTTATGGTGTCATGGATTTTTGTCTGAGTCAATGGTCTATAATCTATTGCTCTCCTTTTTTATTTTGATGTAAAAAATATTTCCCAGTTTCAGCCAATGAGAGCCCCTTTAAGATGACTCCTATACCCCTAAATGTCTATATCACTCATTATTTTCTGCCACAAGATATTTCAGACTAATCTTGAACTTTCCCTGCTTCAGAATTAACAAATAGTATTTAGCAACCAAGATCTCAGTGTCAGGTCTGTTCACTGTATTGGAGTTCACCACTGTAAGCCTCTCTCAGTGCACAGACCTAGAGATATCTGTATATGCATGTGTGTGTGTGTGTGTGTGTGTGTGCGCACATACACAAACATGCAAATACACTTGGTACATTTTTTAATTTATCTATACATTGGGACCCAGGAGTCCTTTCTTATATCTCCAGTTCTTACTGAACACTACAAGATTTATTCTATTTTTCTTTTTTTTTAAGATTTTATTTATTTATTTTTAGAGAGGGAAGGGAGGTAGAAAGAGAGAGAGAAACATCAATGTGCGGTTGCTGGGGGCTGTGGCCTGCAACCCAGGCATGTGCCCTGACTGGGAATCGAACCTGCGATGCTTTGGTTCACAGCCCGCGCTCAATCCACTGAGCTACGCCAGCCAGGGTGATTTATTCTATTTTTCACGCTTTCAATATTTGTAACTCTCTGCTGTCTGCTATCTTTAATATATCTACTTAGTTAATAAAGCCATCTCTATATAAGCAATCTTCTATTCACCACTGCCTCGAAGCTAATATGGATTTAGTCCTCATCCCATTCAGGTTCTGAAAACCCTCAATGGATCATCACCACAACCCCTCTTCACCCTATTCAGGCTCAATGCCCTGTTTTCACTTACCATGACACCCCCCTTCTTCCTACCAACACTGCCTTCTTTGGCCTCACAGAATGGCTTTTGGACTGAATTATTTAAGAAAGGAAGGGGAAAAGGAAATTGGTGGTATCAGAATTTCTAAACATAAATCAAATTGCTTCCAGGCTACAAGCTAAAGGGTGAGATAGGTTAAAAAAAAAAAATGGGAGTGGGCACTGGGCAGCACCCAGCCTTTGTACTTTGTGTTGGGAGGAAAAGTATCTCTTGCCAGGAAGGCCCCTGATTACTGCCCTAGATATTGGCAAGACCTAGATATAGGCAAGACACTTGTTTACAACATTATATCTTAAGTGGCCAGGGACTCTGACTCTCACCCTGACCCTCTGTCCTCTTATTATAAGGACCTTTGTGATTGCACTGAGCCTACCTGTATAATTCAGGATTATCTCCCATCCAAATATTCTCTTGTAATCATACCTGCAAAGTCTCTCTTGCCCTGTAAGGTAACATTGTTGTAGATTTCAGAGATTAGGATGTGGATATTATTGGGGGAGTTTATTCTGCCTATCAACCAGAATCTCTAAGAACTGATTAATATGTATTATCATGCATTGTTCCCCAAAACATAAATTACTATTACATTTCTGGAGGGCAATTGGACAATGTATACCAATATTTCTAAATGATCTTAATGCCACCTCAGTAATGTAAGCTAAGGAGATATTTGGATACAGAGATGTATATACTAAGAAAGTCACCATACTATGGTTTAATTAGTGAAGAGTTTAAAACAATGTAATTATCTAGAGAACTGACTAAACAAAAGTTCTGATATTCATATAAAAAATCTTAAGCAGCAATTTAAAAGGGCAATATACATCTTGATGAGGAGACAATCCAAGATTTATCAGTCTATCCAGCATAAATGTGCATCTGTGTGATTGGAAGGAACAACATTTGTAGTGGTCAGGATTCTTTTATTTTTGTATTTTCCTGAATGTCTAACCTGTATTCAACAGTACATGTTGAACATGTATTGGTGTTTTGCTAACTAATAGCAAAGAATGTATTGAATTCATCTTCTCTTATAAAAACAGCAGTTGTCTTTGGGTATAAAAATAAATGCACAGGCACTTAGTAGTTTTACTACAGTGTATGTTCTCAGTGTACAGAAACCCTGATGATCTCACACCCTAGACCAGGGGTTATATCTAAGGTCAAGTCTAGATGACCACCTGTTTGTAAGATTTTACTTGGGCACAGCCACACACACTTCATCTCCATTTCATTTATGTATGGTCCGTGGCTGCTTTCACGTTACAATGACAGGGTTGAGTACTTGTGACAGTGACCTCATGACCTACAAAGTCTAAAATAGTTACTGTGTAGCCTTTTAAAAAGTTTGCCAACTCCTGCTCTAAGCTTTCTTACCAACAGTGACAAAAATCTTTTTTTACTGCTTAGTTTTTAGGAAGCTATTTTGACAAAGTGAAGAGTTAAACAGCAATATGTGAGTACTTATTGGAAATACTTTCTATGCACATTCCCCCACTCCAAAGTAATCATAATCCAAAAGTGAACTTTAGTGAAAAAAATCTCATTGCTATAAGAAAATGTTGCCTTCTGTTTTCTGAGATGTCTCACCTTTAGTCTTTAGGAAGATGTGGGAGCAAAACTCTAGTGAATGCTAATTGCATATTTGAAAGTGGAGTGTGGGTTCCCAAAGAGGTTACTGATCGACAGGCATAACTCTTCCCATCCCCATACTGAGTGGCCTGGCTCTGCCCAAGCCCAGACCTTTAGGCTTTTCATATCTCTTTGGGGAGATTAGTGGAAACATTAATTCTCACTTCTGTCAGTTATAGAGATTAGGTAAATGTCCCCTGTTTCAGAATGCATTTTCCATTCTAGACCTCCTACCTTCAGCTGATGTGAGTGCTTTGGAGAATCCTCAAAACAATGAATTTGATCAAGAAGTTATCTGCTCCCAGCAGAATATTCCATGTGCTCTGCCTCACGTGGAGGCAGCATTGGTTTTAGGGCCTTTAAGTCCAGGTGATTCTTTCAAAGGTCAACGTTGGCCCTAGAGATCTGGACCTACTACCTTTCCCTAAGCCTTCAGGGGACCCACCGAATCTATCAAGGAAGTCTGTAAAATATAGAACCAATGCAGAACTAAGAACCAAACTCAAGGAGGATTAAGAGTCAAAAAAAATCAGTACAAAAAGTGTATGTTGCAAGACAAAGAGCAGGCATTCAGACAGCTACTCTCCTTCAGATGCACATTGCTGCGGTGGCCTTTCTAGTCACAGCTGTAAGTTTCTGTCCTCCTCTTCACAGTACATCTCTATTTATGGTCCCTTCACAGACCACACACTCTTCAGGTTTGGCTGCCAGAGGTCAGACCATTGCGCCTGCCAGAATATGTTATTACCCAAGCAGAAGTTAGCTAGCAGCATCCTCACACTCACTACCGCCACCTCTCCCCACTCCTCATTCTCCTTCCACATGGCTCACGTCCCACCTTCAGTCCGCCTGCTTAATTCTCCCCCTTATTCCCTTCACTCACATTGTTTATTATTTTCTTTACTTTGTTGAGAAGTTTCTAGAACCTCAAGACCCAGGAGACTTATATGGGAATAATAAATTCAGGGAAGGTCTTCGTGCTCCCCCTCGTCACCCCCAGCTCCACCCCTACCGCTCACTCTGGAACTCCTCATCAGCAGTTGCTCCTTCCTGTGACTCGCTGCTGAACTCTGTGGCGTGCCCCAGTGAGGCCTCTCAGGATACCTGCTATGAATATTAGCCATTCTTCATATCCACTGCTGTTCTGTGGCTTTGGTTCAGCAGAAGAGAACTGAAGTGGGGTGTGTACAGGGCTGTGAGCAAAGGCTCTTTTTTTTTTTCTCCTGTGGGGGTTTTTATTTCTTTTGCAAAGGCTTTGGCCCATAAACAGAGCCAAACCTAGGTTGAGTTCATGAAGGCATGTTGGCTCTGAGCTGCTGCTGGCTTTGGTTTTTTTTCCCCCAACCTAACGTGGATATTTTCTGTCTTCCCTTTCCATTGGCTGGAGTGAGGGGTGAGAACGGCTCTATTATTACTCAAGGAGAGAGAATATGCACAGAGTCCATGGTTTTACTCTAAAACTGTGGTTTCCTTCTATAGCAGTTGCACCTTATTACAGAGTATTTCTTGAAAGTCCTGAAATATTGTTTCACTTTGCACCAAATGTGAAAGAAACATCAATCTCATTCCTTACAGAATCTAGACTCAGTAGCTGTAATCGATAAACATACACACAGAGGGAATTTCTGACTTGGGGCCTCCAAAAGTATGGTATGGCCTGAGTGTGATCCTCATGCTGGAGTTCATTAAAAGGCCATCTCATCAGTGAATGAAAGCCCTTCCTCAGTTCCAGGCTGCCTGCAGCCAGGCCTCCTCTGGGGTCAGCCCAGTCTTCCCTCCTGCAGGCCACGTAGCACCTGCCAGCAGCCTGAGGGGAGAGTCAACCAGGGTCTTATAAACCCAGAAATTTGAAACTTTAAAAAAATGCTGATGTGTTTTTAAAGGTGTGTTTAATGCCAAGAGCCTGCTGGCAGAGAAGGACACATGGGAACTCTGTGTATTATCCACTTGAGATAGCTTCCATCCCAATCAACACTACTGTGAATTTAAAGAAATCAGACCAGTTTTCTCAGGCTCCTCTCCCCCCACCTCAGGCTGCCCAGTTAAACCTGGATAAGCATGGGGGTCAGCACTGCCAAATACTAATTTCGACATTGCAGTCATGTGTTCACAGCCAGCATTGCGTATGCATGGGCATCATCAGCGGCCTCTCACCTTCTTACCTGTAAGAGAATAACCAGGTACCTAAGGGTAGAGGTAAGGGCAGCAACCAAGCCATAACCAACTCATTTTGGAGAAGGCAAGGCCTTAATCAAGTCATAAGTCTGGATGGAGCTGCTTTCATGCTGAGAAATATATCAAGTTCTTCCACCAGATGCCCAGGAGCATGGAGACATTAGCAAACCCCCTGCCAATGGAAACCCAGAGCTTGCCCTAGGGGTAAAAAGACATTTGGGGAATGGAAAATGGGCTTGTTATAGTTCCTTTTTTCCAGGAATGTTTTAAAGTTAGTTTTCTTTGGGCAAATGTATATGGGAATAGTGTTGGCCTGGTTATTTGACCAGCTTTTTGGGAGGTCCCAGAAATCGGAGTGAAAGTCAAAGTTGCTTGTCTTCTCCCGCAGCCTTCTGGGGTCCAGCTGACAAATGGGGAGTAAGGAACTGAGTTTTTTTCTGATGTGAATTAATCACACCTCTCAGCCTGCTGCCTGGTGCAAGTTCTCACTCGTTCAATGCTGCTGCAAAGACCATCTCTGTCACCCAAGGGGACACCAAACCTAAGAGGAGAAGGAGCCAGAAAATGCAGTTTCCCTGATTCTATCCAGTCACCCCATGGCCTTAGAGTGAGGCCCATACACACCATATACTAGGCACAGAATGGAGATCCCTCCATAAATTTTAAATGGCTGAGTGTTTTCCAGTTGTGTAAAATTAAATTAAGGAAAGGACTCCCAGACTGACTCCACCAAGTGCCAAGTTTCATCCCAGCACACATCATTTTTATAGTAACTTTTTACTCTATGAAAAGTACAGGATTCTAATGGAAATGCTGACAGGCCTGGAGCCAGCTCGTGAAGTAATAATGCCACGTCTTTAATATTTTTACACAGCATGTCCTAATCTGCCACAGCTTTAGATAGCAGTGAAAACCCTCAGCACACTACTTTTTACTCCTCCCCTTTCAGATTATGTTTCCCCATTTTCAAACCATCCCTCCTTGGGAATCTCTTTCAGTCCATTTACATTTTTGCTTTGTATACTCCATTTATCAATCTCAGCTGCCTTTTTCTGAGCAATTTGGCTGGAAGGGAAAGAGAGGAGGGGGAATATGCACTCTGAACTCGTGCCTTCTGCTCATTAAGGCTAAGAACTCATGAAAGTGAGCTCTGGATGTGTGGCTCACTCAAGGGGCAAGCAGCTAATGAACGCCTGAGTTGGCTTGATCTATCCTATAAGGAAGCCCACAAATCAAGCTGTTTGCCCATCTCTTAGCAGACCAGAAGTCCTGCTGATTTTCAGCCCTTCAGATGAACAACAATATTCATTGAGTAATGATCATGATGAGTCCAGAGCTTCTTTCTAGACAGGTGCCTCAAAGGCAGCCCGCCCTCTCCCAATAAAGTGAGCCAGCCCCTACCATGGACGGTATAGAAGCCAGGGCACCAGGCCTCCCCGTTTTCGACTCCCAGTTTCCCTCACCTGTTGAACTCGGGCTTTTTCCCTGAGTGATGCTATTTCAGTTACAGAAACCAACATGAAATAGGAGACAAAAGTGAAGAAAGTCAGTGAGGTCGATTTGACTTAATCAGGGGTGTCAACTAGTGGCAGGTTATAGCTAAACTGACTCCCAGAGGATATAATTTCACATATAATTTATTTTTCTTATTGTACATATCTCCTCCATTCTAAACTTTTACCACTCTCCAGTTAATGTGGTTTTTAAAAAAAAAAATTAAGTGAAACTAGGAGGAAAACCCTCACACATATGTGAATCACACCTGGCTTTGGCTCAATTTAGAGCCACAGTGGACCTAGGAATGGAGGCCAAAAGGCAATATTTTCTTTCACTGGTTAGAAGGGTTGATAAAGAGAGGCTTTCTGCTGCCAGAACTCCCATTAACTAAGCAGCCTTCCTGAGCACTGCTTCCTCCTCAGCCACCTAACCAACTCAAGACCTGTAATAACTGGGGCTGAGGAGAGACAGCACCGTCGTTCCCTGCTGACTGACCATTTCCTGGGGTGGGCCTTGGGGTTGCGTGGATAGAACTGGTCAACATTCACATAGCTGGGAAGGAAACAGAAAAAGAGATACTAACCCCTGCATGAAATACTGTTAATGTCCTCAATGAAGCAAAGGGCCAGGGGAGGGGTTCATTATTTGGCCTCTCTTGAGGCATGGAATACATTAGCACATGGTTTTTGGTGTCCTTGAACATGGCAGACACAGAGATTGCTCACCTTCCAGAAATGATTGATATTTCTTTTACTTTAACAAATGAGAAATGTCCGTGACATGAAGGAGCCCCTGTTACAAGCCAGGTTTTCTCATTAGCAGGGAAACATGGATAATTATTCACTGAGAACATGCACAGTGGGAATTCATGTTAGATTCCTTATTTTGACTATTGCTGTTGGCAAACCTCGGAGACCGCTGTGTACATATAGAGACATGCACATAAACATCTACATAAACGCACAGCGGCCTGCACTCCATGTGCTGAAGAGGGCACCAGTTTTGAGTACAAAGTAAACCTTTCAGAAGAAAAAGCTATGTATTCAGTTAAAAAGCACTGAAAGATGTATTGATGAAAGAAAAAGGAGATGACTGGTAATCTTGTTCATTTACCTAACTATAATTAGTTTATTTTGGTCTTTTCTTTTATTGTGGAAAGTAGACTTTCCTAGAGCATTTCCAATCCAAATGACCAGTCACACTTATACATCCTCTATAGTCACCATTCACGTATGAAGGGAAATACAATAACCTATTTAGCAGATGCACACGCACACTGCCTCTGTGAGGAAATAATATTGGATTGTATAGTTAGGATATACATTCAGCATCCTCTAACAAACACCTAAAATAACTGTCAACAAGACTGGAGTACATTCCCGTCTCCCATAGCAGTCCAGAGGAAGATGATCCAGGCATGGTCTGGCAACCTACTGCTATCTAAAGGCCCATGCAAAAAATTTCTAAACTCCTGTTGTTCTGAAATCTCAGAGTATTACCCTGATCCACCTAAGCCAGGATGGTTTGCTCTACATGCACATTCTCAATAGCAGGATGGAGGAAGGGGCAAGAAGAACAAGTTCTTTTCTGTGAAAGACGTGTCCCGGGATGCATACACATGACATTCCCTCTCATTTCATTGAATGTAATCATATGGCCCACACTTTATTACAAGGGCATATGGGAAATGTCTCCATTCCAGGCAGCTATACGCCTAATTGAAATTCAGGGGTTCTTCTACTATAAGAAGTAAAGGATAGGTATGAGAGGATAACTAGCAGCTTCTGCCCTAGAAAGCAACCAAACTAAAGTTGTTGGAATCAAAGGTGACAGAAGCACAAATAAAGTGATCTTTGACTTCCACACAGCTGAATGGAGGCCAGCAAGAATTTTTAAGTTGGGCAGATTATAAAATATTTGAGGAAACATCTGCAGATAGCAGGTTGGAACATCAATAAATTTTTTGTTGTTGAAACATAATTTTTTTAAAAAAAGCATAGAGCTGAGTAAGCAGAATATGTAAAAAGCAATTATTTGGACACCCAGTCATTCATGATGATCAGTGATTGGAAAATGCAAATATATTTCTTCCTTTTTATTATAAAAAAACTTCATATAGGTATGAAGTAAACAGAATAGCACAATAAACCCTCATGTACTCATCACCCAGCTTCAATAAAAAAACATTCTGCCATTTCTACTTTATTAGTACTTCTACCTACTCTCCACCCCTCCCTACTAATAATTGTTTCAGGTAAAATTTGCATACATCAAAATGTACAACTCTTAACCATAGACTTTTAACAGATAGATGTACCCATGTAATTGTATCCTTATCTAACATGTGTTTGAAAACTTGATTATTTTTTCAGTCTTTTTTCTCTCTTGTTTCACTTTAGATAATTTCTTTACTAGACCTTCAATTTCAAAAATCTTTTTCCTATAGTATTAAGTCTTCTATCAACTCTATCCCATGATTTTTTTATTTCATAAAATATGCTTTACTTCTAGAAGTTTATTTGATCCTCTTTGTAATTTCCATTTCCTTCCTCACTATGTGCATAGTTTCCCTTAAATACTTACCATATTTTAATGTCTTGTTTTAATGCCCATGTTTACTAATTCCATCATCCCTGTCAATTTTTGATGTTTCCATTGACCAATTTTTGTCTTGGTTATCAGTCACATGTTCCTGCTTCTTGGCTTATCAGGTAATTTTGTGGTACTTTGTTATTAACAACCTTAAGAAACTAACATACCCTCTGTACTTCACAGTGAATAATGTGACTTCAGGCAGGAAGCCAGGGAATTTGCAGGGCTCACCTAATGTTTCTCTTATTTCAGACATCACTGTCCTCTACGGTCTGTTGCCCAGTGTCTGAAAACAGTTGTTTCATACATTTTTGTCTAGTTTTCTAGTTAATAAGTCAAGAGAAGAAACCCAGCCTTGTTGCTCCATCATGGCTTTTGAGGTTTGTTATCTTAATGAAGCTCAACAGTTTGACTATAATGTAACTAGGTGGTTTGTTAATCTTCTTGGAGCTATAGTTTTTCAAAAATTTGAGAGATTTAGTAGTTTTATCTCTTCCAATATTTTTCTGTCTCATTTTCTTCTTTCCTTCTTAGACTTTAATTAATTTAATATTTTCTAATATTTTAATATTTTCCTACAGATCCATGAGACTGTTTATTTTCCTTTAATCTTTTTCCCTCTGTTCATATTGGATAATTTCTGCTTAACCATCTTCAAGTTTACTGACATTTTCTCCTGCTCTCTCCAATTTTATATTAAGTCCAACTAATAAATTTTTCATTTCATTTTTGTACATTTCAGTTTTAGTATTTGTTATATTCTTTCAACTTTACTACTGAGATATTCCATGTGTTCATTTATTATGAGTATATTTTCCTGCATGTTTATAATAGCTGCTTTAAAGTTACTGTCCACTCACTATAGCATCTGTGTCATCTCAGGATTGGTTTCTATTGACTGCTGTTTCTCTTTAGTATAGCTTACATTTTTTCTTGTCCAGTGTGTTTTTTGTATTCTGGACATTACAAATGATATATTGTAGAGACCCTGGATTCTGTCACATTCCTCTGAAGAGTATTTTTGTTCCTACCAGTGGGTGACTTGATTAGACTAAAATTCCAACCTCTTGTCTTCCCTTGAGTGGACACAAACTGAAATTTCTACTCTAATTCAGCCTCTAGCTGCTGATCTCTTGCTGGGTTCCCCGGGTTCTGCCTATTAAGAATTTGTGCAATATTTGTGCATATTTTGAACTTTATCACCTCTTTAAATCTTCCAGGATTTTCCCCTTAACTTTAAGGCTGTTCTAAAATCTCTCAGACTCTGTCCTCCGACATCTCAAATCAATAAAGCTCTAAGTTTCCCAGCTCCCTGAGCCATATGGGAATTGAGCAGCGCTCTCAGGCAGAAAGCCACAAGCTGGAAAATCACACCTATTGCACCTGGGTTTTTCTTGAATAAGCTCTCCCTCCTGTTTCTGCCACTGCCTTTTGTCACTCCTCAGTGCTTTCAAACAGTTGTTGTTTCATGTGTTTTTGTTCATTTGTTTATATTTTGCGATTGTTATCTTCAGGAAGAACAATCCAACCAAGTTATTTACCATTACTGGAAGCTAGAATCGACAGTCAAATTGTTTTATGAGTTTTCTGGTCAAGATCTACTCTCTTCCTGTTTTGCAATACTTGAAGCATTCCCATTCTCCCTCCTTTGTAATTCTTTATCTTCTTAATAACCCAGTTGTTGTCCACTTCTAAAGATACAAGACACAGAGATAAGTTCTCTTTTAAATTAAACAAAGAAATAAGTGTGCAAAGCATTAAATGGAGTGTTCTAATTATACAAACACTTTATTTCCAATTTCATTAACTTAGGATTATTGACCATTCAAACATGAGTTGTAATGAATTTTACCATTTATCATATGTGAAAAAGGAGGGTTGTTTGATAAGTTTTTTTTCATATACTAATGAAACTACTCATTCATTTCACAAGTTCTTATTAATCACTTACATGCTTACAACAGGTCTCTTAATCAACATCCTTTCTGTATTTCCATGATATTGCAAAGTCTAATTTTCCTCCCACCTCTCAGACCCCTTCTTCTCAGATTCCTTTACTACCTCTTCTTCCTTTTCACTTACCAAATTTCAGAGTTGTCCCTTTGAGTTGTCCTGAGGCCTGATCTCTCCTCATTGAAGATTTTATCTACACACATATATGTGAATGTGTCCCAAAAATCTATGTCTTTAGCTCTTATCTTTGACTTCCATTTTTATCTTTATCATCTCAATGGATTTTTACATCCTGAATTTCCATCACAACCTTTAAAATCAATATGCTTAGAACAAAACTAATCCATTTTCAAGGATGGGAATAAGGAATAACTTCTCCTCCTGACTACCTATATCCACTAATAGTCCCTCTAGTGTTCCAGTACCTTAGCTTCTCCTCTTTATTTGCACCACTCTCCTCCTCACATCCTGTCAGAGCTACCTTTGCAAATATGTCTCAAGTCTTGCCACATCACAACTCATATCCTAGACTCTCCTTTCTCTCAGCCCAGGGCATTTTGCAAACAATCACTTTAATTATCCATTTAAAGCCCATCTAGATTATACCACTCCCCCTCTTCAGTTGCTCCCAAAAGATCATATTCTGGACTTAAGACCCTTCCCATTTCAATTCCCTCCCACCATGCCAGCCACATCTGTGTTTCCACATTCCAATCACTAGCCTTTTCTCCCAGCTCATCCCTCCCAGGTATCCTGGCTGTTCACAATGGCCTCTAATTCCAAAAAGGGATTTCTGGCCAAGATGGAGGCATAGGTAGATACACTTTGCCTCCTCACACAACCAAAAGAAGGACAACAAAATTTAAAAACAAAAAATAACCAAAACTGCCAGAAAATCACACTGTATGGAAGTCTGACAACCAATGAGTTAAAGAAGAAATATTCATTCAGACTGGTAGGAGGGCAGAGAAAGGTGGCTGGGGCAGAGAGGACACAGGGCAAGGCAGCAGCTGGAGGATCAGGCAGGTGAAGTGGCGACTGGTGGACCAGAATGGGCAAGTGGGCAGCAGGAGGACCAGTGGTCCTACACTTATGTGCAGATAAACCAGGAAGAATAACTGGGGAGTGAGACAGAGCACACAACTCAGGGTTCTGGGGTGGAGAAATAAAGGCTCAAAACCTCTGGTGGTAAAAAATTGTAGGGGGTGTGGTGGTGGGAAAAACTCCTAGCCTCACAGAAGAGTTCATTGGAGGGACACACAGGGTTCTAGAATGTACACAAAACCACCCACCCAGGAATCAGCACCAGAAGGGCCCAATTTGCTTGTGGGTAGCAAGGGAAGTGACTGAAAGTCAGCCAAAAGCCAAGGAAGTGGCATTGTCCCTTGGCAGACCACTCCCCCATATACAGCACCACAACACAGCAATGTTGGTTGCCTAGCCCTGCCCAATGCCTAAGGCTCTGCCACATATAATGTAACAGCTGCACTGAGACCAGAAAACAAAATACATCCCCAATGAAAGAGCAGATCAAAGCTCCAAAAATGGAACTAAGCAAGGAAGAGAAAGCCCATCTATCAGATGCACAGTTCAAAAATACTGGTAATCAGGATGGTCACAGAAATGGAGGACTATGGTCACAAAATAGAGGAAATGAAAAGTGAAGAGGAATGTACAGGAAGCCAACAGTGAAGGGAAGGAAACCAGTACTCATATCAACTATTTGGAGCATAAGGAACAAATAAACATTCAATCAGAACAGAATGAAAAAACAATTTTTAAAAAAATGAGGAGAGGCTTAGGAACCTCCAGGACAATGCTAACTGTTCCAACATCCAAATCATAGGTTTGCCAGAAAGAGAAGAGGAAGAGCAAGAAATGGAAAACTTATTCAAAAACATAATGAAGGAGAATTTCCTCAGTCTGGCAAATGAAATAGACTTCAGGAAGTCCAGGAAGCTCAGAGAGTCCCAAAGAAGTTGGGAAACACACACCCAGGCACATCATAATTACATTACCCAAGATGAAAGATAGGAGAGAATCTTAAGACTTCCGGCCAAGATGGAGGCATAGGTAGACACACTATGCCTCCTCGCACAACCAAAATAAGGACAACAACAATTTAGAAACAACAACCAGAACTGATGGAAAATTGAACTGTATGGAAGTCCAACAACCAAGGGGTTAAATTAGACACATTCATCTAGACCAGTAGGAGGGGCAGAGTCAGGCCTCTGGGCAAAGAGGGGTCATGGCAAAAACAAGCAGTGGCACCGGGCACACAAGGAGACAGCTGAGAAACCCCGGGCGTGCAAGATGGGAGCAGGCGGATGCTGGGCATGCAGGCGGTGGCTGACAGACCCAGCAAGGTGGTGATTGTGAAGCTGGACATAGCACACAAGGCAGCTGGCTGACCAGTGGGCCCACTTTCACATGCAGATAAACCAGGCAAAACTGGGGACCGAGACAGACAACATAACCAAAGGACCCAGTTCAGGGAAATAAAGCCTCAAAACACCAATTGAAAAAACCTGTGGGGATTAAGGTGCCAGGAGAGACTCCCAGACTCACAGGAGAGTTTGTTGGAGAGACCCACAGGGTCCTAGAATGTACCTAAGCCCACCCACATGGATATCAGCACCAGAAAGGCCCAGTTTGCTTGGGGGAAGGGGCAGAAGAGACTGAAATGTGACACATAGCGGAGCAAGCACCGTTGTTCTCTCTCAGACCCTA